>PVIA01004609.1:76098-133870 GCA_004024845.1 Tonatia bakeri
TTTTTTTTTTAAAGATTTTATTTATTTATTTTTAGAGAGGGAAGGGAGGGGGAGAGAGAGAGAGAGAAAGAAACATCAGTGTGTGGTTGCTGGGGGACATGGCCTGCAACCTAGGCATGTGCCCTGACTGGGAATCGAACCTGCGATGCCTGGTTCGCAGCCCGCGCTCAATCCACTGAGCTACACCAGCCAGGGCGCTCTGTGTGTTCTTGAAGAACTTAACCAACCTCTCTGGATGGCAGTTTTCTCACCTATTAGACAGGGATGATAGTAGCACCTCCTCGTACAGGAATAAATGAGATATGTCATGTTTGTGAAGCACTTACCACAGTGTCTGACATAATAATAGTGCTCAGGGGAAAAAATATTATTATAGGCTTCCTTTTATCATAACACTCCAAGTGCATGCAGTTCGATTAAAGTCAGTACTTATCGAGGGCCTGCTATGTGCTGGGCTCTGGGGACTGGATGGAGACAAGCCTGACCACTGCCTCGGGCCTCATGGAACTCCCACTCGCCAGGCAGGAGGCAGCCATGACGAGAACAGGGTGCATGCAGGTGGTGATAAGTGCTGCAGAGAAAATGAAACGTGGATAATTGCTAGAGAGCAGCTCCAGGCTGCTTTAGCAGGAGTGGCCAGGTGGCCAGGGAAAGCTTCCCCGAGGAGCAGGGGACACTTGAGCTAAACCTGGCCAGTGGGGAACAAACCCGGTGAGACTCTGAGGGAGGGGTGTGCCCAGCAGAGGGAATAACTAAGGCGGAGGCCAGAGCGCAAGCCCCTGCCTCGGCTGTCTGTATTGCACAATCTGCCCCACCAAACTTTCCACTTCTTGCATCCAACTCTCTCCCGGCCAGTACACTGTCCCCGTGTCCCTGTGTGCTTTGCAAGGCTGGTCCACACTGTCCCCCTTCTCATCTGTCCTGCGTGCTCCTCTCGGCCTTCGCAGACCTCCTCCTCCCTTGGCTCCCCAGCCGGGGTCTCCTGTTCCAGCAGGTTTCCCCTGATGGTCCCTGTCCCTGCTGCTCTCCCTCTGGCTTTCTTCTAGGCAGAGCACTTTGTTTTATACCATCCTGCTTCCCTCCTACCCCCCTTCATTTTTCTGGGGGCAGTGTGCCTTCCCAACATATTTGCCCCCTGTCCTAGGGCAGGAACCAGGAACAGAACCAGAACCAGGTCTCACACTCTTCGCAGCAGAGAGCAGAGTGCGATTCAATAGCTCCTATGGATTGCCACATCCCTTCTCGGAGAGTCATGTCTGCCCCAGGCAGAGTGGAAAATCCCTGGCTGAAAGAAGGGCCATGGAAATTTCTTGTTAACGTTCCTTTTCCAGACTTGGACTTGCTCCAGAAAGCAGTCAAGCATTTTGCCCAGTGACCTGCCAGCAGCTCTGTTCTTCCTCCTGCACTCCCACTGGGGCTGGAACCAGGGAGCAGTGATGGGTGGGCGGGGCTGGGGAAAGCCACAGTGGGCAGCAGATGACCTCTGAGATCTGCCTCAAAGAATCTCTCCTGATGTCGTCTAGCCCCACCTCCTCCCTCAGTTCAAAAATGAAGAAACACAGGTCAGTGGCAAAACCATACCAGGCTGCACATCTCCCCACTTCCAGTCCAACCCCTTTCCATTGCCCCTCGGGCCTGTTTCCTCGTCTGTAAAATGGGAATAATAATAATAGCACCTACTTCATAGGATTAGTGATTTGCTGAGTTAAAGATGTAAAGAATTCTATAAATGTGAGCTCTGTATCTTCTCCAGTCCTGAGATTGCCCTTCCTCATAGCCCCACGGTGGAGTGTGCTGTTCGAATTCTGCGAGTGGCTGACTTCTGGGGGTGTGGGTGGGGAGCAGGGTGGGAGGCGTGAGTGAGGGCTTGAAGTCATCACCAGAGACAGGCCGCCCCTGCCTTGTCTACGGACTGGCCCGTATTTGTCCTGCTGCTTTTTAAAAATGTACGCAGGTGTGATTACAGTGAATAAAATACAAATTCATTTAATACTGTTACTGGAGTCCCAGGTTTGTCATATATTAGCTTAATCAATGATAGCTAATGGAGGTTCAGAATGGGTTGGGGGCCTCTGGGACAATGCCCCAGTCTTCAGCCCTTTTCCTCCGGGGGGCCTGGGCCCCGCTCCTGTCCTCTGAGATGCGCCAGCCCAGATCAGCTCTACCACTCTCCACAGCCCTTAGGCTACCCACCCTCAGACAGTCCCCAGTCTCCTCCTCCCACAGGACAGGGAACCCCAATGCCTTGGGGGAGGCCCTGGTGAGAAAACGAGGAGAGCTGTCCTCACATCTACAGGGCTGCGGTTTCACCTTTCCTCCTCTCGGAACCTGGCCTCACTCTGTCCATCTGGTGTCCTCTCCTCCAACTGCCTAGAAGATGCAGAAGACCACGGACCCTGCCCTTCACCACTCACCACCAGACAGTGCTGGGTGCAGTGGGACTTGATGGGGGGACACGCAATCTGGATCTAGGTGGGCTGTGGCATGGCATAAAAGTGCTAGGAATTTGTGCGCCATTGGCAGGAATGTAAAATGGTGCAGCTGCTGTGGAAAACAGTTATGGTGGTTCCTCAGAAAGCTAAAAAGAATTATTATATGATCCAGCAATTCTGCTTCTGGGTATATACCCAAAAGAGGTGAAAGCAAGTCTCCCAGAGTCACCTGTACACCCGTGTTTATAGCAGTTTTGTTCACAGCAGCGAAAGGTGGAAACAACCCGAGTATTTGCTGATGGATGAATGGATCAACAAGACGTCATACACACACACCGTGGATGATCATTCAGCCTTAAAAAGGAAGGGAATTCTGACAGTTGCTACAACATGGATGAACTTTGAAGACATTGTGCTAAGTAGAAAGTAAGGCAGGCACAATAAGGCAAATATTGTCTTATCATGATTCCACATCTATCCGGTACCTAGCGTAGTGAAATTCATAGAGTCACAAAGTAAAACATGGTTGCTGGGTGGGGAAGGGCGATGGGGGAGGGGGAAATGGGGAGGTGGTGTTTAATGAGCATAAAGTTTCAGTTTTGCAAGATGAAAAGTTCTAGAGAAAGGCTGCACAAAAATTAGACTATACTTAATACCTGAAATGGTTAGGACGATACATTGTATGTTGTATACTTTACCACAATTAAAAAAAATTAAAAAATGCTTGGAAGCGGCCCTAATGGGCCCCCAGGAGATGGCGGATTTCAGATGTCATGGTCCTTTCCATTCTTCCTTCTTCCACACATGTTCATTAGCACTTAAAAAAAAAAAAGATAATTAACAGTCAATTTCATTGGGCTCAGACCAGGAGTCCATGAGTCTTCAGGACGTCTGTATATATGCCGGTTTTCTTCTCCACGTTCTTTTCGTTCTGTTTCCGCCGCCGCATGAGCTGCTTTTTCGTCCGGCAATGCATCTTGGCCTTCTCCTTCCTCTTCTCCTCCCGAGTGACCGCGACTGCCCGGCACTTCCCGCCAACCTCACGAGCCAGGTGCCCTGGAGAGGCAAACTTCCATGTAGGCTTCAGACACACAACCTTCGAGACCCCAGGAGTCACCGTTTGCTTTTTCTTGTCGTAAGGAGGGAGTTTCCCATCAAACCCCTTCAGGTGGTGCAAGGCATCCTGACCTCGCTTGGATTTGGGGGGCAGTGTGTCTCCCTGCACCCTCCGCTAAAAGATGCTGCTGGGGGCTCGGAGGCAGTAAGGACCCTGGAGGACCCCAGAGGACCTTGAGGACCTTGGAGGACCACAAACTGGGTTGGTGTTCATCCACTTTAGGAGGAAGGCAGTACTTTAACTTACTTCTATAGAAAGTGCCACAAATGGCCCTGACTGGTGTGGCTCAGTGGCTTGAGTGTCATCCAGCAAACGGAAAGGCCAGCAAGGTCACCAGTTCGATTCCTGGTCAGGGCACATGCCTGGGTTGCGGCCAGGTCCTCAAGGCAAGAGGCAGCCAATCAAGGTCCCTTTCCCTCTACTTCTCCATACATCCCCTTCTCTCTAAAAATCGTTTAAAAATATTGCCAGAAATATTGATGCCCGCTCAGCACACAACGGCCACCTTCCTGCGGAACGGTACTTGCTCGGCCACCAGGACCGCTAGGTGGCCCAGGAGATGCCCTCCGCCATCCAGCGCTGGGACCTTGACCTGACCTGCCTCTCCGCCCTCTTCCCAGTGAGCCATGTCAGTTGGGGCAGTGCAACTGTTTTTAAATTTTATAAAGTTCACCTTGTTGAACTTCTCCTTCATCACTTGTACTTTGGGTGTCGTATCTAAGAAATCATTGCCTAATCCAAGATTGTGAAGATTACTCCCGTATTTCCTTCGAAGAGTTTTATAGTTTAGCCCTTCCCTTGAAGTCTCTGATCCACTTTGAGTTCATTGTTGTGTGTACATACCTTTTTCAAAAATTCATGTATTGAGGTCTAATTTACATTCAATAAAATTTACCAACTTTAAGTATACAGTTTAGTTTTATTTTACATACTTTTAGTCATTATATATTGTTGGTATTTTTTGCTGGGAAGTTAGGGACAGGGAAAATTGAGTGTGTGCCCATTTTCTCTCCTTGTGCTCCACAATTTTGCTTATAAATGTGAGAGGGGGGAAAGTGAGAAAGAGGAAGAGGAAGAGAGAGAATCTACTTCTTAAGGGTTCCCACTTACTTTGCCTTTCTCTCACAGCCCCATGAACCCGCTTAATTATATACCGGTTGAATGAATGAATGAATGAATGAGTGCAGTCATCAAGTGACAGTCCATCAGTGTCTGCTTTCAGAGTCATCAGTACCACGTGGCCGCACAGGTTGCCTTGCAGCTGCCCGTGGGTGGGACGGGGATGGACACTTCTCAACCGGGCCCCTGCATGGACATGTCTGGGTTTAATGGCTTGTTTTCTAATTTGTGATTCCTTCATAAAGAGCCCCCCTTTCAGGATAATTACAGAGCCCTGTAATAATCTATTAATTGAGCTGGTTTCTGTGCCTCGTGTTTCCTCAGCCTTCTGCTGGGCTGGCCCAGCAGCACCTGGCCACCTTGGCTGGCAAAAGCAGGATGAGGCTGACTGGGACACCCTGAGGCGGGCAGCCAGGAGGGCTCAGGAGGTTGACTGGAAGGCCCAGGAGGTAGGAGGCCTCACTTCCCATTTTAGCCCTGCAGCCGCGTTCACGGAGCCACTCCGGGCCTTTGTATTTCCTTCTGAACTGTGAGGTAAAATTAAAGGAAATATTTACAAGGTGCTTAATATATGCTAGGCTTAGAAGACTGCGGGTTATGGCGACTGTGGAGGGCTAGGCGACCCCGGCACCGCCAACACCGTGGGCTGTGAGTTTGGGTGCGGCCTGTGATCAGCTGCAGCTCGTCTCCCTTGGAGCAGCAGGCCTTCCCGCACTGCTCCAGCAGGGGCATCCCCCGTGCTGCGCCGCGCTCCGGCAACCAGCCTTCGCGCTGCACCGCCATTTGTTGCGTTTTATCTTGTCCACACGCGGGGGACCCAGAGGTTCAAGAGATCCAAGTGGAAGAATCCAGCTGCCTATGAAAATGACGAATGAGCAACTCGTCTGGAGGATGGTTCCCTGTCTCTGAAAGACCCTTCCCCGGGAGAGGGGTCCACACTATAGTATCTTGAAGACACAATAAACTTCTTACCGGATGCAAGAAAAAAAAAAAAAAAAAGACGACTACAGCTTAGAAGTGAAGCTGTCTGAGCACATTACTACAATGATGATTTCCACAAGAAATTACTACAGTTATATGTTGACGAGACTGTTGTTAAGAGGGTGGCCTCTGAAAAGATGTTACAGGAAAGCAGGACCAGAGGGGAAGGAAGTCAAAGGTGGTCCCTGTTGCACAGGGTGCTTGCTCTGCAGCCAGCTCTGCCACAGCTCAGGCCCCCCTCTCTCACTCCCTGCTTTCCTCACTGTTATCCCCATTTTACAGATGAGGAAATCAAAAGTGACTTGCCCAAGGTCATCGGCTTAGAAATGTCTGAGCCCGGATTCAGACCCAGATTTCACTCTCTCTGCTGTATTGTGGCCTTAGGCACATGGACACTACCTGTCTTCCAAGATCTCAGCATTCACTACACCCCTATGCCAGGCGGCAGTGTTCCTACCCTGCCCTGCTTTCTCCTTAGCCTGAGAGTCTGAGCTGGCAGGGGAATCTTGTGTCATCTGAACCGAGGAGTGGGGGTGTCCCACAGAAATGGACGGATACTGAAGAAGTGCACACGATGAGATCAGAAAACTGCCCAGTTATCAACACTGCAATCGTGAAGGGTGAGGCTGGGTGAGGCAGAGGGAGCCATAAAAGGGGACGTCAAGACAGGCAAGAAGGCTTTGCAGGCAAGACAGGGCCCACAGCCCTGGAGGAAGGCAGTGGAATGAGCAGAGTCTGGGGCTAGAGTGGGGGCAGGCCGCACTAACCTGTACCAAAAGAAGCAGAGTGGTAGGGAGTATCCTGGATAGAGTGAATAAGGCCCAATCCCAAAGGTCTTGAGAGGCAGATGGTAGAATATGATAATAGGAAACTGTTGCAGGTTTTAGAGTAGTATCCTACCTAATAAGGTGGGAAATAGAAATACAAAGGGAGGTAATCCTATACAAAGGGTGGTAATCAGTACAAGTTTTGTAGGCCTAATAGAATGGTTTCTGAGACCATTTTCTAAAGTTGGACTTCAGTCTTAGCAAAAAGGAGCCTGCCCCATCTTCCTTCCAAGAGTCTGAGGCAAAGCTTTCTGCTGCATCTTAAGGGGTCTGTGAGCTCCCACCTAGGAGTCCTTCTGTCCTGCTTGTGGAGATTTTCAAGCCCTGTGAGGATGAAAAAAAGCCCATCTAGCTTCAGGAAGGAATGTCTCAGCTGAGCTTTCTTGGAAACCCAAGTTTTCCTCCAGCCTCAGTCTAACTGTCTAAGAAAAGCCAAGTGTGCTTGCTGTCTGTCTCGTAGTCCTGGAGACGGGTTAACACCTACCGTGCCACCCAGCTTCCATGTACCAACAAGACTCTGTTCTGGGGCAACACACAGTTGTTTTCCTTGCTTCTCTTTTGGGGCCAGAGAAGCCCAGCCATGAGCATTGGCGTCGATCCCCTCAATCCACGGGAAAGGAACCCTCAGCCACTGCCCAGATGTTGATACTGCTTCACTCCCAGCTCCCACTCTGAGGGGCTGAGTGTACAGGTCAGCCATGGCCACAAGCAGATGACCATTCAAGGGCATGGGCCTCTGCTTACTAACCTGTGAGTGTAAAACATGACAAACCCCTGCAGGACCCGCATTTCATGTGCCGGCTGCTAGGAGAGCAGGCTCAGGAAATGAGCACAAGGTGAGGGTTCTCCCAAAATTGCTCTGGGCACCTTCTCATTTCCTGTCACCATTTCCAAATCTAGTTCTAACCCAAGTTCATTCATTTTGGGGAACAAGTCACTCAGTTCTACCAGAGAGGTGACTCTTCTAAACCATCCCAAACAGGCCCTGTGTCAGAATCCCTGGTGAAAATGCAGATTCCTGGGCCTCTTCTCCAGACACACTCTGTCAGAATCTCCACCAGAGCCTGGGGAGCTTTCTTTTAACTGGGGGCCCATGAGACTGACTACACACTCAGGTGGCAGAACTACTGTTTTACAGTTGGGCAAACAAGGCCTATCCGGGACCAGGAAGAGAAACAAAGGAGGTAACAACCCTCTGAAGGCCGATGTGGGAGGACTGCCTGACAGGCCCAGGGAGTGAGACGTGGAAAAGCCCTTGGCCTTCATCTGGCCCAGTCCCAAAGTCACTGATAAGGTTGGGGCCCAGAGAGTACAGTGAGTCCAGGCCACCCAACCTATTCCTGAAGATGGGCCTGTAATCCCCTTGTTCTTGAAGCCCTCACTGCTCCTTCCTTCACCTCCAGGTGTATGTGTGTGTGTTCTGCGCCTGCCTGGGCCACACCTCCCAGCCATCGATCACGCCCCTCTCTGAGCCCTAGCCCTACTTTCCTTGTCATGTAAGAGGCGTGAAGGAAATAGTCTTTTCAAAATCCATTTATTGATGTTCCTGCCCTCTAGCCTTTTTACATCTAAAAATAAAATTAGTAATTTTCATGACTGCAGCACAAATAGAACGGTCTTTTTTTCCACAGAAAGAAAAAAAGTCTCTTGCATGCAGTCCTTTCTGTACCTGTGAGGACCTTGGGCTTAGGCTGCCCTTGTTGTACCTGGGCCTCCTAACCCAGGGTACAGCCAGGTGAGCTCTGCCTACCGAGACTCTGGCTCTGTGGGAGGTCTGACTCACTTCTCACCTCACCTGCCAGCGCTTTCTCCTGGTAGCCTCAGCCAGCAAAGCCAGGGATCCAGGGGTCTTGGCACAGATGGCACACAATCCACATACCTCTATTACCAGGCTGGCAGGCAGCCCCGGAAAAGGACAGAGAAGCACATGGGTGTACCTGAATCTAATGAAACCCACCTTCTAACGGCACTCACCCCACTCCCTTTTATTCGTTAGCATGAATAAGAGCCTCAACCAACTTTTAACAAACACTTTTTTATTAGAAAAGTAAAAAATATTGCATAGGTCTTAATACTTGAACATCAAGTGTATTAATGAACAGCGAGTATCTTCATGTAAACAGTTCTAGATGGAAGACCCAGATGGCATTCCTCTGGGGAGGGGTTCCAGCCCCCCCCCCCCCCGCAATCGGCCCCACCCCAGATAAACTCTCCAGTACACAGCGGGGGTGGGCTGCACACAGCTCTCAGGTGTACTTCTTCGAGTGTCAAAGATCCCCCAAGCGATCCCAACACCCACCCCTTCCTACTCTTACATTCATGCGTCTGTAAGATAGCTGCCTAGAACAAGTCAGTAGTGAAGCTCCAATCAAAAAAGAAAAAAAAAAACAAGATGCAAAAACAGTGAACAAACACATTTGGCCCCTTCAGACCATGGGTACAGAAAACACCTCCTCGACCTCCCCTCCCACCAGGGCCAGTTACCATGAGCTCACAACGCCTGCAGATGCCAGCGCAGCCCAGCTGCTCTCCTGGCTGTCACACCACTGTTGTCTTAACTGTCAGTAACAATAAAAGTAAGGTACATGCTACATACACATCCAGCCAGAAGCCTGGTTGGCCCCTAAACCTTTGTTTCATGCTACAGTACTGAGGGGCAAGTATATGCCCCCAATAAGAAGCCACCTACAAATACCTCAGCGACCTTCCCAGGAAACACTTTCTATCCCTTCAACCTTCCTCCCCTCAAGTGGCTGTTGTCAGTTCTCTAAGGACAGGCATCAGTTCCTCAGGTCCCGCCTACCAATGTCCACCCCAAAAGTTCAGTTGTCTGCCGTGGGGACAGTGTTAGCCCCCCAAGGCCCAAGTTCAACACTCCTCAATGAGCAGCTGTTCTGAGCTGTACAGCTTCTTCTTGATGACTCGGAAGCCGGTGCTCAGCGTCAGGGACTGGCTGAAGCCAGGGACGAAGGGAGAGTTGGCGGAGCTAAACAGCCCCTGGATCTTGGGCCAGAGGCGTGAGTCCAGGCGCAGAACGAGGGTCAGCTGGAAGGTCGGCACCAAGCTGGGGTCGAGGGCCAGCTGGCCTACGCTGTGGCAGCTCTTGCCCTGTTCTACACAGACATCCAGCAGCGCCCCCCGCAGGCCGCACGGCTCGCTGTAGGCCAGGCGCAGTAGTTCTTTGCCCACCTGGCTCACCAGCTGGCTGGGCATCAGCAGGCGCGCAGGGCGCCGAGAGCCCAGTCGCGCCTGGGCCAGGCTCTCCTGCAGCAGCTGCATCAGGCTGGCACACAGGTGCTCGTCCTCAGGGTCGCTGAGCAGCTCGAAGTCGGGCAGGGACACCCCATCCAGATATGCCGAGTCTGGAAGGAGAGCACACAGGGAAGGGTGTTAAAAGCAAATCGCAAAGGGGGAGATGCTATTTCACTAATTAACCAACACTCCTTGTGCTTCACGCTACAACCACCTTCCTCCACTCTTCCATCCCTCTGCAATCTGCGTTCTGATGGGATAGGAAGTCAAGGTGGGTTTGACTCCTTCCAGCGCTGCTCTCCTCTCACCTCCCCGGTCCATGTCCCGTCGGTCCCCGCCCACGACTTACCATCCTCTGGCCAAAAGCCACTGTTGCTGCTGTCCAGAGACTCGCAGTCCGAGCTCTCCAGGCTCGCGCAGCGGCCCAGCCCCTCTTCTCGGGCCGCCGACCCCCAGGCTGAACGCGGCGGCTGATCTGGGGTGGGAGTTCGGGACAGCGAGGATGACGAAGAGGAGGCGGACGACGAGAAGCGATCCCAAAGGCTAGGCATGGTGAGGACCGGCACCAGGACGTCTGCAGATGAGCTCAGGGTGAGGGAGCGCAGAAAACGCTGTAAGACAAGAGGGGCACAAACCTGGCGTCAGTCTGAGGGCTGGACTAGACTGAGAACGATAGGACCCTTACGGCTGAGGCCTCCCCACGCAGGGATCAGTACAGTGAGAAGGGACACTCACCAGGTAGCGCGGTCTGCGAGAACTGCTTGGACTAGTGCCGCTTGAATGGGTGCGCGAACTGCTGCCAAGGCCGGAGCTCAGCCCAGACTTGTCCCTTCCAACCACCCTCACCTCCCCCTTTGCCTGCCGCGGTCCCTAGCACCAGCACGGAGAGGCCTATAAGGACTAGCGCGGGTAAGCCTCGCCCCGTTAGCGCTGCAGCCCAATCCAGACTTGGGAGTGTGGCCCGCCTCGACCAATGGGCTCCAGGCGCACGTTCGCAACGTTCTCTCCTGCCCAGTGACAGCGGCCTGGCCCCGCCCCCGCTGAGCCCCAGCTCTCCCCTCTCCGAACCCTGAGCTGTGGCCACGCCCCCTTTCTAGAAGGGCTCCGCGGCAGCTGCAGCTGCCAAGGTCCGCGAGGGCGCTCGCGGCAGGGGAGGATCAAGGAAAGACTTGTTTATTATAGGGTCATGTTGCTGGGGGAGGGGGTAGCTCGTCACCCCGCGCGGGAAGAGGCATGGAACCTTGAAGGGGTGGCGACAAGGAAAACGGTTGCTCTGAGAGTCTGGGAACCTGCGAGCTAAGGGTACAACTGGGAGCACGGGTGGCTGCCCGTGGGACGGCGGTGCAGGGAGCTTACTTTAACCTGGCCTGCCATCGCGCACGTACCCCACGCTAATCCTGCCTTGGGAAAGATCCGGAGATGGGGATTGGGTTCAAAGACTGGGCAGCTCCGGACACGAAGCTTCCCCTTCCTCGCAACCCACTTGCCCACCTCACCACCCGCCTGTTACTCTACAGCCCCACGGTATGGGTTAATGAGGGGGTCCGTTTCCCCCAGATGCGCCTGGTCCCCAAACTGTCAGTTCCCGCCTCACAACTGCTCCCAAGGAGAGCGTTTGGTGAGGGTGGTTAAAGGAGTGTCCATGGGCTGAGAACTGGGAGCCATATCACATGGATACACCGACCCACCCGCTGCACCTACAGAAGTCCGCGGTGCAAAAATGACTCCTTGGCCCGCGGCGGCCGAGAGCGCCCTGGGCGTCCGTCGGGTCCTAGCGCCCTTTCTCTCAAAGAGCTTTGTGTAAAAGACGTGAAGAGTTGCACCACGACCAAGGTTCTAGATCTCCGCAATAGCCCGAGAGTGCAATGGCCAGGCCACGTTTCATCATTCAGGCGGGGCCACAGGAAATTTGGCCTGACGGCGGCGTTCGAAAACAGATAGTAATTGCTGAGGGTGGGAATAGCTTTGGATGATCTAGACCTTTATTTGTTTAAAGGTTTATCAATCTGAGATAAGGGCATCCTTGATTAAAGAGGAAACCAAACTTACATCAGATGCTCCCTCCCTGGGGCGGCCTCAAGCCTAACCAGATCTGACAGGTGAGCCTTGCCTCCAGGCAGGATTGCATGTGACTGCTGACTCTAGCTGAAGTCTGCCACTGCTGTCTCCACCCCTCATCCTCATTTTAAAACAACAAAAAAGGCTGACCCGTGGTCTGTCTGTGCACATCAAGACTTAGAACTGGAAAGGACCGGAATTCAAACCCTGTACCACACCCCTATTTTCCAGATGGGAAACCCCCTTCGGGGAAAAATTTATGGATTAAAAATAAGTTAGGGGACTCATATTAGGAGATATCTTAAATACTACAGCAGAATAGAATAATAATCTCTTAGCTTCTGGAGCTTGCAAGCCCTGAACTGTGGTTCTTTCTCTCCTACCCTTCGAACTGCTCTCACTTACTGGGAACCTTAAAGACACCAGGTCAGGGTAGTTACGTGAAGTGCTTGGAGGGCTGGGGGTAGATGACATCCTCTTGAGATCACCCTGTACCAAAGTGTGAAGAAGACACTTGGAGTTTACCTGTATGGTTGTGTCTTTCTGTTGCCTGGGAGAGAAGACCAGGAAATTAATCCTCTCATCAGACTGGCTGGGGACACCTGGGACAGCAGAAGATAGACTTAAGGTATTTTTTTCTGTCTCTGGAAGGAAAAAAAATCCTACAGAACTGTGGAACACTAAGAAAAATTGAGATTTTTTTAAAAAGTGGATCTTCATAAGCAAAAGTATCCAGAGCTAGTTTGGTAAGGTAAGTTTACTAGGAATCATTTGTTCATTTAACACACTTTTGGAAGCAGTGTGCTAAGCTTTTATTCACTGTCTCCTGTTGTTAATAAAAGAGTTTTTCCCAGACAGGAAGGACTGTGTTAATGGGCACTAAGTAATTTTGTTTCTTTTCAAAAGAAATCCAGTAATGTTGTCTCATTGTTTTTAAAAAGTGATGAAAAAAGGTGAGGCAGTCTTCACCCTGGAGCATTTTCCCAGAGCATCAGGGAGTGAAATACAGGGTAAAAAACCACCTGCATGGAAGCCTGGCTGAGGCCCAGTGGGGGAAGGGAAGAGAGCTCTCCATGGCTTCCCCACTGACACTCTTCACCCATGTGTAGGAGAGGGCAAAGCCGCATACCATTGTCTGCCAGGAGAACCATTGGACCTGGAAGGAGAATTTTCTAATTGTGAGCCCCTCTGAGGAGCCAGTGTGAAGGGTCTTGATTTGAAGGGTAGGATTCCTTCCACCTGATGGAGATGAAAAGACTTTGTTGCTACCCTCATTGAAGCAGATGGGATATGGGGGAATCCCCAAAATGTGGCACTCCTGGAAGGAGACAGCTCCATCCTCTGGCCTCTTGAGCTAGGCCTCTTCAGAGCCTTCAAAAATCCTAGAAACCCTGCATTTGGTGTGCTTCTCTCCCGCTCCTACTCCCTTTGGTCTGGCTGCAGGTCAGGCTTGCCTTGGAGACCCAAATCAGGCAGGCTGTCTCCCAGGAAGCCTTACTCAGTGTCCCCACTCCAAACCCCCATCCCTTAGGTGCCCCTCCTCAGGTCATCCTTACACCTTGTGTGTTTCATCTTCCCACTGGACTATGAGCTTGCCGAGGGTGGTGGTCTACTCTTCTTATCTTCCAGTGGTTAGCACATAGGAGAGGCTCAGTGAATATTCCTTCGGTGAATAAATGAGTGAATGGATGAATGGATGGCTAGAGTAATGTGGTAGATATTCCCAGAACTACAGACCTACACCCGGATTCCCAGCATCTAGTTGGGCCTTTGGGGTGGCCCTTCAGAAGACCTCGATGCTACTATGTTTCTATCTCCTTTCTGACAAGTGTGGCCAGAGACTTGGATGTATCTGAACATTTCCCTTTCTCCTCAGCTCAGGTCTGGGAGTGGGGCTTCTAAGGTAACCTAGTTCTTCCAGTTGGAATATTGTTAGCAAATGCAGGAAGCTGGGGAGAGAAGTGACATTGTGCAGATGGCTGGCTTGTTGTGGAGAATCTTTTAAAGTAATTAGTACTATACTTTCAAGTGCCTCAAAATACTTAAAATTTTTTTAATGGAGATGATATTTACTTATAAAGCTAACCATTTAAGAGTGAACAATTCAGTGGCATTTAGTGTATTCACAATGTTGTGCAACCACCACTTCTAATTACAAAACATCATTATCATTCCAAAGGAGACCCCGAAACCCATCAAGCAGTCACTCTCCTCAAAATACTTTTGGAGTTTATATTCCCTTGTAGAGCATAAGACTGTCCCTTTGCATAACTCCAGAGGGCACCATTCCCATCAGAGTCTGTGCATTTACATATGTCTTCTGGGAAGCTGTGCTCCACGGAGCATTGTCACAGACACAATGAGCAATAAAAATCTGCACCAAGACAACCTTGCTGGGGAGACTGGGCTAGTGTCACATCCAGGCTGACTCAGCCCATGGAGTTGGTAGCCAGGCTCCATGTCCCAGTCTCTGTGGCCAGAGCCCTGACCATGCAGATATTGTCTCTTGCTGGGCTCTGCTCCATTCCCGTGGGACCCGCCGCAGCCTGCAATTTAAAGTCAATGAGCACTCAAGCCTGGCCACCTGCCCCTCCCCGTTCAGGCGGTTTCTGTCCTGTGCTCAGGTTCCCAGGGCCTCAGTCGGGCTAGTTGCCTCAGTCGGGTTTGGGGAGTTAAACCAGATCTTGGGGTGGGGGTGTGATTCTGAGAACCCCAGAATTCAGGATAGGAACCCCTGAAGGCCAGCCAACTTGCCTGCACCCCTCTGGACCGCAGCCCTTTGTAAACTTCTCAAGCAAGGGAGTGGAAATGGCAGAAGGAGCCACTGGGTCAGGGATCTGGGTTGGGGGCTGGGAGGCAGAGTGGTGGTAGGAGGTGGGACAGTGAATTCAGCAAAAGTGTTCCTAGGATTTCTGTGGGTTTTTCACTTGAAAAACAACATAGTCAAAATAGCAAGATTATAAGTGCACCTGGTTCACTTGGAGGGCTGTGAAAGCTGTTGACAGCACAGGCTTCACACAGGATCTTCACAGTGCTGTTGGAGGGAGAATTAAAAACTCGGCGGGGAGTCTCTTAGCAAATGAAGCGAAATACTAAGAATACATTGTATTATGCAGCCTTTCAAAGAAGCTTTTTTAAAAATTTATTTATTTATTTATTTATTTAGTTAGTTAGTTAGTTAGTTAGTTATTTTTAGAAAGGGGAAGGGAGGGAGAGAGGGAAACATCACTGTGTGATCGCCTCTCCTGCGACTCCTACTGGTGACCTGGCCTGCAACCCAGGCATGTGCCCTAGACAGGGAATCAAAAAAGTGACACTTCGGTTCGAAAGCTGGCACTCAGTCCACTGATCCACAGCAGCTAGGGCTCAAAGAAGCTTTTAAAATGTATTATCTACTTATACCCTGAGGAATGAATACACGGCCATTCCACGGATGAGGATATTGAGGCCCAGAGTGATCCTTCATTAACCAACGATTTCAAGCCGGATTGATAACTGGAAACACCGAGGAACTTGTAAACCATAGATTTCTATGTCCCTAACCCTCATTCTGATTTGGTAGGTCTGGATGGGACTGTTTTGTACAAAAGCTCTCTAAGGGGTCCTAATGCTCTTCTTTAGTTGGGATATCTGCTGACCCCCCAGAAAGATAGGTCCTGGAAGGAACACTGGGTTGGCTCCCCGCCCTATCAAAGAGCCTCCCTGTGGGCGAGGGATGGGTTGGGGCTGGTGAGATGGCATGCAGCTGTGGTGGTGACTTGGCCACATGTGATAATGATGAGCTCACAGCCAATCTCCTGCTGGGCTTCTAGGTTTCACAATGAGGCAGGATAGAACAAAATTAGGAAAATTTCCTGACAAGTGGAATGAGGGAAACTGAGACAAGAAAATTAAACAAGGATGAGCAAATTAACAGTCTGCTAACAAATTGCAAGATCTTATCTTCCATAACCAAGGACTTGTAGGAGCAGGTGGTTTATACCCACCGCCCCCCCCCAACCAGAGAGTGAGTAGCTTAAGTCACCTTGGTCAGGGAGAGAGACCCAGTTAGCGCCATTAGTGCCACCGAATCCCAAGAACAGATGAAGCCAGGGGAATAAACAACAACAACAAAACAACCTGCCCTGAATTGTGTGGTTCAGTGGATGAAAGTAAAGCAGTGAAACTGACAGAGAATGATCCCAAACTCCATGTGCTCATTTTGATGCATCGGCATATTGAAGGATACACCTGGAACGCTATTGAATATTCTGTTGGGACCCTCTCCTGAGACCTCCACTAAGATTCCTGCCTTTAGAAAACAGATAAAACCCCTCAAGACAGTGGTCCCTGATGGTGGGCTGCCCTACACATTGGACTTGGGTTGGGGGCAGAGAGATCCTCATTCCTGGAAAATGGGGCATGGTCAGAAAGGGGGCCACCCCCTCACCTGCCATGCAATGCACACCCGCAGGGAATATGGCAGTAACCACTCATAGACAGCCTGCTTCTGGGTTGGGCTCCCTCACTGCAATCTATTGAAACTCAGCCCTTGACACAAGTGTTTGTAAAAAAAAAAAAAAAAAATCTTAAAAAACTCTCAAGGTAAAAGATCCAGTGTGTGTTCTCTCTCAAGCATGCCTGGCCCCCACTTTCCTCAGCCGTGTCCTTTTGCTTTCTTTCTCCTACCCTCTAATGGTGCCCACAAGACTTGCAAACAGGGGAGCAGTGGGCAGCAGCAGCTTGGCCCAGGCTATATCCCTGAACCTGTCTCTAAGGACTCTCTTTTTGCTTCTGTAGCTTTTACCCTGAGTCTGCATAGTCCAGCATGGCTCATGGCTCCCTTCTGTTATGTGACTTCCATTCCTGAATCTAGGCGGCCCAGTTTAGGCTTGCTCTTCTATCTTAAGCCCTTCCTTTGTTCCACTGTCTCCAGCCAGCTTTCCATGATCCCTCTTTCATCATGGCTTCTGAACTCTTTGGAGGAAAGAAAACAGAAGTGGAGGGAAAGTGAGGCAACATCCCTCTTCAGTTAGCACCTGAAGCCTAAGCAAAATGGCTCTGAGACGAGCCCAGGCCCCATTACGGCCACGATCAGCCGATTTGAGTTCAGGCTATTTGGCCACTAAGGATGAATGGGGTTCTGGGCTCTGGCCTGAAGCAGCCTGTATGAACCTTAATGCACCTTTGAAGTTCAGTCTTTTTCTTTTTTTTAAGTTTAATCCTCTCGACATTTCAGATCTGTATTTTTTTAACATTTTATTTATTTATTTTTAGAAAGGGAAGGGAGGGAGAAAGAGAGAGAGAGCAACATCAATGTGTGGTTGCTGGGGGCCATGGCCTGCAACCCAGGCATGTGCCCCGACTGGGAATCAAACCTGAGATACTTTGGTTTGAAGCCCGTGCTCAATCCACTGAGCTATGCCAGCCAGGGCCGAAGTCCAGTCTTTTTATTACAGATACTGCAACTTTGCATTCTACTTTTACATTTTGTCCGTGTCAATTTTAGTGGCAAACTTGAAAATTACTAGTTAAACTACTTAGTTTAACTTGAGTAAAAGTTATTTGACTGAAGTTAAGTTTTTTTTTTAAGATTTTATTTTATTTATTTTTAGAGAGGGAAGGGAGGGGGAGAGAGAGAGAGAGAGAAACATCAGTGTGCAGTTGCTGGGGGACATGGCCTGCAACCCCGGCATGTGCCCTGACTGGGAATCGAACCTGCGATGCCTGGTTCACAGCCCGCGCTCAATCCACTGAGCTACACCAGCCAGGGCTGAAGTTAAGTTTTTATTTAAAAAATTTAAATCTCTTTTAGTAATAATTTTTTAAAAAGATACACTGCAATTATCCTGTGGCTTCATGTAGTGTTGGAATTTTCAGACCCAGTTTTGCAAATCCACAACTAGAGGATCTGAGACCTCTTCAACCTCCATAAGGCTCATAACGAAGGAAAGAAAATTCACGAGTTTCATGGAGCTTCTTTCCTAAAAATCCCAGGCCGGGCTTGTAAGGGGGTGGACCATCTGGAGGAGGTCTGCCAGAGAAGGCAGAAACAGACATTCCAGTTCCAACCCTTTTAATGTTCTTGCCTTTTGAGGGTTTCCAAATTGCCATATATCAAAGGCAAAGGCAGGGTCAGGGTGGGCTTTGCTCCTCAAGCTGGAGGGAGGGAGGGGAGGGGGATGACAAGGATGGCCAGGAGCTGCTACAGTGAGGGCAGCCTAAATCCAGGCTCCTCGCCTGCCAGGACAGCAAAATGAGATCTCTTTTTTTTTTTGCAGAGCAGAGAGTCCAGGAGGACTGTCCAGCCTGTGGAAACCCCAGGGAGCTGAGGTAGAGTCCTCAGCAGAGACAGGAGTCAGCCCTCTCACCTGACAGGATTCTTCAGTCAATGGAACGAACCTAAAACTCTTTGAATGCTGGTGTCTGTGGGTCCTGGGAGAGCAATGCACCCGTCCCAGCCCCCTCCACTTTATGGGGAACAGGAAACTGGCTGGAGGGTGGGAGCTTTAGGAGGCGCCTGTGATCTCTCACTCTCCTGGCAGTTAGGCCTCACTCGGGCCCCAGAAACTTTCTTTCTCCAGGTGGGCACCCATTCTTGACCCTCTGCCAAGTCTCTAGCCTCTCTCAGAAGTTTGTGTGTTTTAATCTCCAGTGCTCTTAGTAGCCAAAGGCTTGGGAAACTCGGGCTTATGCAAAAGGCAGCCACCCAGGGTCTAGGTCCTGTGCCTTTTCCTCGAATTCCTCGGCTGGCGGGTGACAGAAGCTGCCAGTTCCACCTGGCAACTCTGCCACCTCTCACAAAGATCTTTGACCTTTCTAGAGCTCTCCATGGTTTTAAAAACACTTCCATATCTTTTAGTATTTTCATGACTCTGTCAATAAGAATAACAAGTAACATTTGGGTAGCATAGGCAGGCCAGGCCTCATCGGTGTCATTTCACAGGTAAAAATACTGAGGCTCAGAAAGACACAGTGACTTAGGTCCACGTTTCCACAACCAGCCAGCAGGCTGGGGGAGCCATGTTCTGGATCTATCTGGCTCATCTCCTCAATTGCAAGCCAGGGACCCTCTTAGCTGTGAGCCTGTGTGGGGACCGAATGGCTGGAAAGGGGGCAGTATGAGTTGGGGAGTGAACATCTGGAGTTTTGTCAAAACCACCACCACCACCACCACCAACAAGCCTTTCTCTCCTGGGTTGACTCTTGTTTTTCCTGATTAGTTTCTTCCTCCCCCTGCCCATCAAAGAGGGCCCAGCATTGTTACTCAATGGCAAGACAGACTGCCACCCAAGAGGTTTCCCTTTAGCTAGACATCCACAGGCCCAAAAGTGACAGTGACTCTGTCACCACATCCCTCCTCCAGGTATCTTTGGTGAGCTCTGGTCTCCTCTATAAAGGCTCATTTGAAAAGCCCTGCTCCCAAAGAAGGACCTCTCTGCTTCCCCAAGCGTCCAGTTTGAAACCCACTATGGGCAGACTTTGGCATAGGGATCTAGGAGCCACTGCTCAGTCATTCTGTGCTTAAAAAACAAATGCTGAGAGAATCACAAAAATTCAAGATTTCTCGATTCTGCTATGGGAAGAGGGGCACACAAAAAGAGCTGAACCGACTTCCGCGAGGTCTGTAGTAGGGCCCGCCTGGATGGGCGAAGGAAAGGACCCCGGGCTTCCTCCGCCTTTCCCAAACCCCGCCCCCTGCTGCGGTGCGCCAGTGGGGTAGCCTGGCCTCTGAGGTGACAGATGCTGAGCAGCTGACTTGGGGGGGGTCTTTCTCCGAGGACCCCTACGGGGCTTGAGGGGAAGGAAAGAGGAGACGTGACTTTTACAACGTACATCTGGGGTTTAGGAAGAGGATGGAGGGAGAGCGGACCGGGAGAAGGGCGGGCCTTCCCCAGCCCTGCCCACCCCTAAGAGCATGGAGACTCCTCCCAGTGCCCGCGAAGGAGGCTCTCTGCGCAGAGATGCTGAGCTCAGCGTTTTGGTCGCGGGGCTGCTGAGTGGGGGCAGGGCGAAGGGGTCAGCGCCTTTCTGGTGAGGGTAGAAGAAGGGGAAGAGGTGGAGGGAGGGAGAGGCTGAGGAAACCCTCACAACCCTGGGGCTGTAACTCTCCTGAGACTGGGTCTGCCAACAAAGCGGCCTCTGTTGGGGTTGGGCTGGCCTCTGGGTACACGAAGAAAAACGTTATGGGGGTGGGCGTAGGAGTGCCTGTGAGTCACCACCCTAAACCCCGACTTAGCCCCAAGAACCCACGTCAGAGGGGCCAAGACTCTGTGCCCTCTGACCCCAGGATTTGTTTGGTGGAGGGAGTGCTGGGAGTAGTGCCTGCCCCGGTAGTGCTGCGTGCCAGAACTGCCCGGGCCACCTCCAGCTAGTGCAGGAAAGGACTTTTGTTTAAGGCAACCTTGAAAAAAACAGGGAAGATGAGCTTAGGAGGAGATGGAAAAAAACTCTGCACCCACCTGGCACAAATGGTTACCCAGTCCAAATCGGTGGGTGGCTATTTTTGAGTTGACCTACATACCTATTTGCCTCTTTATCTTTTTATTATCACACATGCTTATTATGGGAGCTTTTCTTTAGCACTTTGTGCAGCGGCTGCATTTGCTGAGGGCTGCACAACGAGGCGTGTTCCCTCACTCTCCCAGGAAGTTTCAAGAGTCTCTGGCCCTGGAAGGAAGGACATCAATAGGCCAGCAGAAGCTTCACCAAGCTCTTTCCCCAAAGAGCAGGATCCTAACCCTGAGGCACCAACTGCAGATCTGGGGTTGAGCCCTGGTGAGCCCTGGAGGCAAGGGAGGCAAGGAATGACATTCAAATTTGACAACAATGTCACTGGGTTCTGCTGACGCTGTCCTGAAGCCCCCTCAGCCTCTGGGCCTCTTTGCTTAACCAAGCTGGCATTGCGTTCTTGCAGCCCCATACCGTGGCAGGCTTTCCTTTACAGATGGAGAAAGTGAGGCAGCGGTGAGCTACGGACAGAACAGGTTTGGGATGTTCTGCTCTGGTGGTGGAGACAACTGTTTTCTTTAAAAAAAAAAAAGACTTTATTTACCTTTTTAGAGGCAGGGGGAGAGGGAGAAAGAAAGGGAGAGAAACATCAGTGTGGGAAACATAGATGGTTGCCTCTCACTCAGCCCACAGCCCAGGCCTGCACCCTGACTGGGAACTGAACCGATGACTTTTCGGTTCACAGACCAGTGTCAATCCGCTGAGCCACACCAGCCAGGCTGAAAACTGTTTCCTTAAGTAGAAATAAGGAGAGTCTGGAAATTTTTATTTATTGTACCTGGTGCAGCCTCACTAGGACTTCTTTCTATGAACCTTTTAATAGTCCCCTGGTTTTTTAAAACACAGATCTGGCTCCATTGGCCCACCAAGCCTCTAGGGCAGACCCTTGCCAATCTTAGAGTCATCTCCCTTCCACAGCCCAGGAGGGGAGAATCACATATGTATCTAATTACCTCTGAAACGCTCTTAAATTTTCCATAAAGTACAGTATGCATAGCTTTGTGTATACAACCTTGCACAGTAATACGTATGTAGATGTGCAAAATACACACAGCCATGTCCAGTGGATCATAAAGAGGACATCAACAACGTATAAGCATATAATTTACAGTATTTTTAATCACGTTAAAGAGAAACACACACAGACCCAGAAATGAGACTGGCAGGGGTAACAGCAGATTTCTGTCTTCCCCCATCTGGAGTCCTCTCTGGGGCATGAAATCCTTGGCCCAGAGGAAGGGAATGGTGGACACTTGTATTTCTTAAACTGCTCTTTTTGGCTTGGATGTTTTTTCGACACGGGAATAACTGACTTTGTCCAGGTTTCCTGTGTCCTGTGGGATGCCTTTCCTCTGTGGGGTTCTCTTCCCACTTGCCCCCATCTTCACAGTGATTGCCTTTCCCAGATGCCCTTCAAGCTCTGACCCACATTCCAAGTTTGTCTGAAGCTTAGAGCTTCCAGGACCCCTCTTTCAACACACCTTGGGAAGCTCCATGTTCCTTGGCCAGGTAGTGCAGGGCAGAGGGTCCAGCCCAGACCTGCTTGGCTTTGAAGCCCATGCTCAGTTCAGGTAACTACAGATGAGTTGCTCTCTTCTCACTTGACATTGTATATTGAAGTGATCTTGTTCTGGGTCTGATGCCCCATCAGACTGTAAACTCCTTCTGAAGTCACACATTTTAAATCTTCAAGCACCCACCACTACCACCACCATAAGTGCCCCCAACACCCGCACATACTCACACACACACCCTCTATATGTTGATACATATGGTATTGCTCAACAAATATTTGGCCCAGAATTGAATGGAACTAGAGCCTGTGTGTGAATCAAGGTCAGTGTGAAATCAGCAAGTCTCCCCTGACCCCTCCCAGGCTGTGGGGAACTCTGCTTCCCCTGAACTCTCATAGCATTTATTATTGTCACAGAAAGTTAAAGCTCAAAGGGGATTTCCCTCTGTCAGATGAGAAGACTAAAGGGGAAGCTTCCCGAGCGGTCTGGAATGGGACCCAGCCCCCAGGGTCTGCTGGCGTGTACTGGCCTTCTCCATCGTCCCTCATCGCCTCCTCAGGGAGGCCGTCCCGGCCGGCCCCAGACCTCCTTCTCTGTTGTTTCCTTTCAAAGTGCTCATTCCGCATGTGTTCACCTGTGTGGGGGTTCAATTCCCACTTTTT
This sequence comes from Tonatia bakeri, assembly GCA_004024845.1. NCBI lineage: Eukaryota > Metazoa > Chordata > Mammalia > Chiroptera > Phyllostomidae > Tonatia > Tonatia bakeri. Next base: position 98,551 of record PVIA01004609.1, read on the forward strand.
CCACTGACCGTGAGCTCCATTTCATCCTGGAAGTCCAGTACCCTGCACAAAGGCAGGCCCACAGAGTCCCCAGTAAATACACGTGAAAACAAAGAACAAGTCTCCGTGTGGCCTGACAACCTCCTTACATCCCCCTAGAGCAACACTGGGGTTGGCTCGAGAACTGCAGGGTTGACAGGCCTAGAGCGCCCCTTGCCAGGAGTTCCTAGGCTCGCACCCGGTCTTGAGGAGCTTAAGATCTGGGAGGGGAGATACAACACCTAGTGAATAACCCTAACACAAGGTGGCTGGCTGAGCTGAGCGTTAGCGCTGAGCAGTGATGTGGAGGGCAGATCAGAGAGTCGAGACCTGAGGCTGGAACCAAGTAGATCGGATTGCACAGGCTGAAAACCACCTTGGCGTCTGTGCCACGAGAACAGTGAAGTAAATGACAGTAAATCCAAATCCTGGAATATTATGTGGGTGTTAAAAGGAGTGAGGTAGATGTTTAAAAGATGCCCAAGGTATATTGTCAGGTCAAAAGAACAAGTTGTAGAATAATTGATATACTATGATCTCATTCTTGGAGAAAAAACAGAGGATCCTTCCCTGCAGACACACCCTTCCATGTGCAGAGAAAACACCGAGGAGGATACAGAAAAAACTGTTCACAGAGGTTATCTCTGGGGGATAGACGGGAGGGGAGCTTTTACTTTTTCATTTTACACCTTCTGCCCTGTTGGGTTTTCACCATGACCTCAGATTACTTTCACAAGAGTCTGAGTTTGTGTTTTTGTTACTGCAGGATTGGGGGATGGGTAAGGGGATGAGCTGGGCTGGGGAAGTAGAGACCCAGGGAGAGTACTGTGGAGTGAGGGGCACTGCGGGGACCTGGAAAGGAGGAGGAAGGGTCTGAGGGGGCTCTGTGGTTCCAGGTGCAGAAAAGTAGAGGATACCAGGGAGACAGCGGCGTCAGGTGGAGAAAGAATGAGGGGAGCGTGGCGCAGTGTGGGGAGGCCCATTCAAGGTGACTGACCACAGTGCCAGTGACCATGGATGAGCAGGGACAAGGAACCCAAGACCAGGGACCCTGACTTTTGGGAACAAGGGCAAAGAAAGGAGTAGGGTGGACCTTTAGGACCCTACGGATTCCTTGGCCATTTCACCATCCTTTGGGTACAAGCTGTTCTGGCTGCAGTTGGAAACAAACAGCAAGGAGGGGCCAAAGCCAAAGCCCGCAGAGGAGGTTTGCCTTCTTCTGGCTGAGGTGGTGCACCCGCCTCGGGCTCTGCACCCCTCCTGCTTGCTCTTCTGGGCTCTCATCCAGTCCTGGGTTGAAAGGTCAGGGCTTCTGCCTCCTTCCGGGGGCAAAGCCCCTTCTCAGGACCGGGAGCAAAGGAAGCCTGAACAATGCTGTTCGAGGAGAGACTGGGGGAGAGGGAGCTGAGCGAGGACAGAAGTTTCTTGGCTCAGATAAGCCAGTGGAAGACTGGAGAAGGTCAAAGATGAGGAATGTTCTGTGATTTCTGAAACAGCAGCTCATTTATCTCATAAACACTTGTTCTGAGCCCAAGTTCAGCAGTAATGCTGCCCCCATGTAAGCAGGATAAGGACCCTCTTTGAAGGGACTGTGCTTGGAGTCCTGTCTCCAGGTCTTTTCACAAAAGCCCGGATGAAAGGAAGGAAGGAAGCATGTGCCACGGGCACTTTCAGGGGAGTCTGTTTGGTCTGCACTACTACCTTCTAAAAAGAGGTATTCTTTTACAAAGCAGGAAACTGAGGCTGAGGAGGACGGGCAGGGGACCTGCCTGTGACCACATGGTTAGGAAGTGTTGAAACTGGGCTTCGAACCTGGGTGTGCCTGTGTCTCACTTATGATTTGGTTGCTTGGAGCTCAGAACACATTTTCCCATCAAAATAATGCTGTAAGTGGTAGTTTGGTTGCCATAATGGCCTAGCTCACCCAGGGTATAGCCAGAATTAATTCTATGTTTCAGTGTGGTTGTGGATGAATCAGGCTTCTGCGGGCTAGTCTGGAAACCCACAGGAGAGGGAAAATGCATTTGAGGGAGTGCCCAAGCTGGGAACTCTAGCCCTTACTATAGTGCCTGATTCAGGGCAAGCAAGGCGTATGGTGGCCCACGGAGCACTTGTCCATTTCCAGCTCTGCTGAGTTCTGCATGTTCACAGGAGTGAGGCAGGGCATTGGCAGGGTTGGGGCTTATCAGGCAGGGAGTGCTGTGTGAGGACGGGCACTACTTTTCAGACTCTGCTGTCTTAGGTTTTTCTCGTTTTTCCTTACTGGGTAACGACTGAACAGGGTAGGGGTGATGGAGGTCTGAACATTTGTTTGTTCACTCACTTATTCCACAAGCATTTGTTGTGGGCGTGCTGGGTACCGTGTTCCTTCCTTTCTGTTGCCTGCAGAATCCTGGGCAGGACTGACTGTGGGTCTTGGACCCAGAATCTTAGCGTCGGAAGGAACAGGTGGAGACTGCAGCCATCTGTTAATTCAGGAAGGTCCGAGTGTCAGGCTAAATACTGAGAAGATATGAAGCATGAAACTGAAGTCCAGAGAGAGGAGGGCAGTGTCAGTCCAGGGTCCCAGTGACTGGACCAGTACCTGCTCCTTCTGGCCACACCCATGGCCTTCCTCCTTCCTGCCTCAAGCTGGGTCCCAGTCACCTTTCAGGATTCCTCTGGTTTCCCCAGGGACGGAGCCTGGGACCTGGGGCCTGGGGGAAGGCCCCAGAGAAGCAGTAGGATTCCTTTCTTACTGATAATAACAATGCCCAGGCTCTCCCCTGGAGAGAGAACTGCATTTCCTGTTGGTGGAGTTCAGGAAGACTAAAAAGACTTTTCTTAGTTCTTTCAATGAGCCTCCTGCCTGCTTAATTTCTGGTTGTCACAAGCACCATTACCTTTTCCTTTTCGCAAGCTCCTCCATCTGGTTAATTCCCATGGAGTCACAGTTGAAAGGTCTCTTCCTCAAGAACTCTGCTGGGCCTACGTTAGGTCTCTCTGCCCTGCGCTCACCCATAGCACCCTGGACTTCTCCTGGGATGACCATGGACCTTGGGATTGTTCTTGCTTACTGAATGCCTTTGTTTCTACTGGACCATGATCTCTAGAAAGGGTAGTCACCATGGGTGCCTTTGCTTTGTGTATTTATTTTTTAACAATTGGGTGCCCATTACCCCAGGCAGTGCTTAGTAGGTGCTCAGTGTGCACTTGTTGAGTGACCTGTGAACCACAGCTAAGGGCAAGGTCTTCCAGCAAGTGACTGTCATTCAGGTCACCCAGCAACTGTTTGTGAAGGACCAGCTCACACACAGGGTATAAAGAGAACTCGGAGAGGCTCACAGTCTAGTAGAGGGGTTTATAGTCCAGAATCCACGTCAAAAAACTACAAAAATCTCTTCTAATCAGAGAGCCTCCATATCTTCCTAAACCCTCTCTCCCTCACACGGGTTTGTTGACTCTGGCTGCTAGCGCCGAGGCCTCGCATGCACCTCCGAGTGGCAGGACCCTCCGCAGGCATGGGACAATCCAGGGCCTGGCGGAGTCCTGCAGGAAGGCTCCTGGTGGCAGTTCCAGGGAGCTCATGCACAGGACAGACACGGTCACGGGGCTTGCCACGCTCCAGACAGGGCAGCGATCGGGCTGTGGTTCCTCTGGACAGCTCTGCACCACAGGCTTGGGCTTTTAGCTGTTTTGAGAATTCATTAAGAAAGCACCTTATTCTCAAATTCATCTGGAGAGAAACTTGGAAGGCAAGGGCTTACATTCATTTCAAGGATTTGAAGTGATATCTCAAATCAGTTACCCCTAAAGTGTCAGGAGACCTGGCTCAAAAGCCTGGATACTGACCTTGGTTGTTCCTCCCAGTTTCCCAGAGCACCCTTTTTGTCATCTGAGGGTGTTTTGTCATGGGGACATGAGTTGCTACTGTGTGATAGTGTCAAGCACACTGAGGATGCTTCAGAAATGCAGGATGGATCAGAAGGTAAGGTCTCACAGTCTGGTCACTGGGGTTCTCACTCAGCAGGGAGGACAAAATGGAAGTGGCCTCCTGGGGTCCTACACTAGGCTTCATGCAGGTGCAGGCAAGGAAGGGGGAGGGTGGGTGAGACAGCACTAGGACCCAGGGGCGGCATCCGGAGGCGGCTCAGCCGGGTAAGTTCCCAGCCAGAACACAATGTTCTCAGTGTACCCACAGGAAACCCTACAGAGGAACACTGCACGTGGCCCTCTGCTGGGTGTGTTCTGGTCCCAGCCTTTTATTCTTTCTCCTAACCTCAGTCCCCACTTTCACATCCTGTAACCTGCTGGGCTGGTCCCAGGCCCTGGGAGAGCAATCAATGCAGGAAGCCCGAGGCCTCCCTGGCCTTCACCATTTTCAAATAAGACCATTTGCCTCTAACCTTGGCTTCCTGAATTGACCCTCTGTGATGGAAACTTTTCACATTCAGAAGGCAGACTCAGGGGACAAAACTGAGTTGCTGGCTGAGGCCAGGGTCTTGGCACAGACAAAGGGAAACAGCTGATACCTATGAAGCACCTCCTCCCTTCCTCCCTGAAGGTCGGACCCCACCTGGGACTGGGTGAGGGCCGCCAGGGCTGCCGTGCAAACAAGACGGAGCAGAGAGCTGCCTGCGGACCCAGGATGAAGCTTGGAGCAGAACATCCTATGATGTGGTTCCGAGTTTTTATTTCCATGAATGCTAGAATACATTGTCTCACCAAGCTATTTTTATTGAATGAATTTTTTTTTTAAAGCAAACCTCTGCAAAACCAACAGCCCTCTATTACAGGGAAGGACAAGGTGAACTTTTCACTTCCTTCCCCACAGCCTATCAACTCATCTGTGGTTTGGAGTCAGTCACCCACACTTCAGTGCTATGTTCAATATCAATTTTTGCCTCCTCGTTTCTGAAGCTGCAAAAGCCAGGCTCTTAAACCCCTGTTGCTCCTACAAGTTGCATGAGGCTTTCAAAAGAAACTTCTTAGTGAGTTCTCAAAACAGATTGCAAAATGGAGACCTACCAGCCTTCTGGCCAGGTATGGAGGCCAGATGCCAGCTTTTAGGCAGAGGCGGGCTGAGAGAGAGTGAACGGTCAGAGAGAGTATGTGAGAAGCCAACACCACCTGGCCGTGTTCTGGCTGACTGCACGGCTGGAGGGCTGCAAGTAAGGAGCAAATTTCTGGGTGACACACTACTTATCTGCCTAACAGAGGCCTGACCCTGAAACATGAAACTCAATGCTTATATTAAGCTCCATTAGTAGGGCTCCCTCCACTCTGAAATTTTAGGGTATTTTGCTAAATATTGGTTTGTAAGAGAGTTTTAAGGTGTCCTCACTCAGGCCTGTAAAGAGACTTGTCCAGGCTCAGGGATTCCCTTCTTGGAGAAGGGGCTTGCGAAAGCAGGCCATGGTACTACTCTGGGGAAGTCTGCTCAGGGCTTGGGGCCCCAAAAGACCTGCGTTCTAGTCTTACTTTTTTTCAGTTTGCTGTGTGACCCTGTGCATGTCACCTTCTCACCCGAGGCTTCAATACCCTCACATAATCAAAGGAGAAAGTCTGGTTAGACATCACTGTTACAGCTGGAGTTGTGTCCTTTCCCGAAGTTCACATATTGAAGTACTAACTAACCCCAGTGCCTTAGAATGTGACCTTATTCAGAGACAGATCTTGACAGAGGTAATCACATTAGAATGAGCTCAGTAGAGTGAGTCCTGATCCAATATGATGGCATCCTTATAAAAAGGGGACATTTGGACACACAGAGAAGAAATGATGTAAAAAGACATCGGGAGAAGATGGTCATCTATAAGTCAAGGAGAAAGGCTTGGAGAAGGTCATTTTCCTTAGCATTCAGCAGGAACCAACATGTCGACGTCTTGATCTTGGACCACCAGCCTCCAGAACTGTGAGACAACAAAGTTTCCGTGGTTTAAGCCACTCAGGCTGTGGTGTGTTGTTAGGGCAGCTGCGCAGGCTGTTACTGCAGTCCTAGCCCGCACCGATATGGCTGCTAAGGCCCCTTTAGCTCTTGGGCTATAGGATTCCTTCCTGCCATCTCTTGGAGGCTTCCTCTGCCCTACATGGGCTTTCTCCTATCATCTGCCATTGGGGAAAAGACATCATGTGTGAAAAGTGCCCTGGATATTGTAACTCCTCGCTATATATTAACCACGATGAGTATTATTAGGGTTCTCAGTGCCTGGATAGAACTTGTACCTAAGCTGAGGCCCTCTATGCCAAAATGAGAGGTGTGGGTTCTGAGCCCAGACCCTCACAATCACTCAGGCCTTCATTATAGAAGCCTTTCCCATCCCCCTTGCAGCTTTTAGATCGAAAGGTATTAAATTGACATCTTCTAGGAGCCTCTTTTTGATGGAAAGTTTATTTGCCACAGGGCCAGGAGGACTCAAAAGAGACAGCAAAGGCTCAGAATGGGGGATTCTCTGTCCTTGGACTTGATGATTCCCAGGGTCATGAGGACCTGCAGAACTCTCAGGCTAGGCCTCTGTTTTCCTATTTGTCTGGTGAGGATGCCCCGCTTGGCTGGCAGCATCCTGGGTAAGGCTTAACTGCAGGTGGGGTCAGGGCTTGTGCTTCTAGACAGCAAGGCTCTGCCTTCCTCCTTGATCTTCCATTCCCCCTTCTGCTTCTAGCTCTGGGAATGGATACTCTCTGTGCTGAGAGATAGCGTGGGGACCATGTCCTGCTTTCTTCCTGACTCCCGAGTCCACAGGTCTCAGCCATAGCGCCTGGTACTCCAGCTGCGGGCCTCGGGTTGGCCAGGAGAGTCTGATTTTCTTTTTCACGACCAGGAGTGCTAGTGACACAGCCAAGGCACACCTAAGAGTGAGGCCAACAAGTCCTGGGCTTGTTGAAGCAGGATCCCAGAATGAGCCTTGAGTCTTCTGTGGGTGATGACACTGGTCTGGGACAGCAAAGTCCTAGCGTGTCTGTCCCCCAGGCAGTGTGTGTGTGTTTGAGAGCTCAGCCTCCTTGACTGCACAGGATATTCCAGATGGACTGTGTTTTGGACACTCTGCTGAAATTTAAGTGGGTAGAGTCTGACTTTGACAGCCTCAAAACATGACCTTTGGGTTTGCTAAACAAATGAATGCCCGTGCTTGTGTGGTTTATCTTGTAATATGTGCCTGAAGATTTCTGAGAATAAGGAGGGGCGAAAGGGCGTGGGAGTCTGCTTCAGGCTCTCAGGGTCAGGGATGGGAGGCGAGGAACCATGCAGTGCAGAAAACTTCTCCCCACAATGTCCACACACTTTACATTTGATTACTTTAGACTGCCTCTTATTCTGGCTTTTGGCTCAGAGCCCAGAAGGGAGGTTCCTTCAGTAATTCTGTCTGAGCTCAGGACATCTGCCTTTCCCTCCAGTTAAGTAAAAAAACATGAATCTGTAAATGCTTAGTTTCTAGTCAGAGTGAAAACACTGTTCACCACCTAGTGGCCTGCAGAGATGAGTCTGCTGCCTGATGCCAGCCGTTGGGCCTTGCCTTTCCAGGCCCTGAGGAGCCTGCTTTCTAAGCTATTTGCTGTGAGAGTCAGGATTCTCGGCCTCTTTCTTAGGTGTACCCTTGGCCGTGTCAGAGAAACGCTCCCTGGAAGGGAAGAGGAGCACGGTCAACGAGGTTCAACACAGTCTGGCTCCTGCTTCTTTCTCCTGAGAGGGCTTACTACTCCCCTGTTTACACCCTGAGCTCGCTGCACCAAATGACTTGGAGTTCCACAAATGCGGCCCTGCCTTTGCATGTGCTGTTCCTGGTACTTGGAAGGCTTATTTGGCACCTTCCCCTTTGCTCGGCTGATTCACCGGGCACAGGCTCACCTCTAGGAAAAATTTTGTTTGTCGTCCCCTCTATATCCCCTCCTCTGAGCCCCCTTAGCTTCCACAGCAGCCTGTACAGACCAGAGTCATGGGGTTATGGCACTGTGTGTATTCCATGTCTGTTTACTGGTCTTTTTCTATTGGGCCAAGTGGTTTCCAAACCCGGCTACAGAAGAGTCATATAAGCCCTCCCACCGGAGACCTATCGAACCCCAGGAATGAGGCCAGGGAGTGTGCATTTTTAGTAAGCTTGATTTTGAGGCACAGCCAGTTTTGGGAACTATTGCCCTGTCTTCGTGTTTCTGTTTTCCTGCATATTACTAGAGATTTAATAGGCCCTCAGTAAATGTTTGACTCCTGGTTTCTCTCATGACCTCTTCTTGTTTTCACTTCCTTCCCTTGCTCGATGTAGACTAGCAATTTGCTTACCCTCTTGCCTTTACCATGCAAAACTATAACCACCAACTGTTCATTTTTTTCCATTCTCACTGCCAGGCTGCTAGGAGCTGCTGGTATATTTCCCCAAAGATGGTGCCATTGCAAATTCAGGGACTCTCCCAGCAGCTGCCCCCTGAATGTGCTTGGCCGGCTCTCTCCCATCCTTCACAGAGACTGTTCCCAGTGTCCACTGTTCCGCCTCCCCTGGCCCCTTACACAGGCAGTAGACCAACTCGCTTTCTCCTGCACAGAGAAAACAGAGCCATCTGATGGGAACTCCTTCAACTTCCTGCCACCTCACCCACACACTCCTCCACATCAGCACTCCCCTTTTCGCCCTCCCTCCCCCCAGAGCAATCACTGCAGCTGGGCTCTGGGTCCCTCCCCCTCCCACTTCCTTAGGTCCTTACACCCTCAATTTTCCCCTTTGTCTTTGAACTCTGCCATCATAAAACACAAATGTCCTGACTGGTGTCCTCCTTTAACTGTCACCCTCTCTGTCTCTCATCTTTACCTCCCCTTCCTGTTGAAAGTGCTGCCTAGATATGGCCCCAAGTTTTCACTTTCCACTCAGCCTCCACCCACACAGTGTGACTTTGCCTCCACCACACTGCTAAGATGGCTGCTTTTGAGACCAGGTCTCCCAACAATCTCCCCGGTAAAATCCAAAGACCTTCTCTCTCTCTTATCTCACAGAAATGCTTGGCTACACCAGATACTGCTCTTTGCAGCCTCCTTCTCAAAATGTCCTTTCCCCCTGGTTTCCCTGACGCCACACTTCTGGGTTTCCAGCTTTCTTCCCTGGGCTGCTCCTCCTCTGCCCGTCCCTTGCATGTTAGGGTCTCTCAGGGATCTGGTCCCTCCTTGGTCCAATTGTCTTCTCACTCCATGGGCCCTCTTCCTGGGTAATTCTGCCCAGGCCTATCTTTGACTTAATAAACACCTCTAGACTGGTGAGTCCCAAACCTGTCACCTGCTTTTGGACGTCTCCTTGAGGCCATTCCTCTTTCTGTCCTCTGTCTCAGTGAACGGTTCCACCAGTCCCTCAGCTCCGACACATGAAACCAGGGTTTCCTCCCTGAGGTCTCCAAGTCTGACCCGTCATCCAGTCCTGTCTATACTGCTTGAGCAACTTTCAAATCAAATCCATCCTGTCTCCACATCTTTAATTAAAGTCGCAGTGATCTCTCACCGGGCTGTCCACAACAGCCTCCTAAAGGGTCTGAATCGTACTGTCACTCATTTGTCACCACTCCCTCCAACTAAAATTTCTGAAGTGGAATCAGATTTTTCATTGCCTTACTTGAAAACCACTTAATGGCTCCCTACAGTTCTCTCATTGATGAGGTCCAATCCGGTCTCGTCTCCTGCGCTTACATTCTGAGACCCCGCCACAACAAAGTACCTACAGCCCCACAAAGGCATGATGCCCTTTCTTACTCTTGGGTCTCTGCGTATTTTATTCCTTCCACCTGAAAAGTCCTTCCTTCCCACCTTAGTTACTTGTTCTTCGTGTCTCAGCCTAAACATCATCCTTCTAAGGAAGCTTCTCTGGCTCAGCTGGATTAGCCATCTCTGATTTTACAGCATTTCATGCTTTCTCCTATCAGACAGTTTTTACACTTAAAATCACCCTTTCTCTTTCTTAATAGATTTATAAACTCGAGGTTGGTGGCTGTGTCTTGTTTGACAGCATATCCTCAACTAGCAGATGCCAGACACTAGTAAATGCTCAATAATTGTCATTGAACGAATAACAGACATTTGGAAAGGGTCATCCCCTATATTGTTGCTGGTAGTAAACTGTATGTTATTTCATTACATGCCCTAAAGAGCTTACATTATAAAAATGAAACAAGCTGATTCTGGAAAACAGCTCCTTTAGGGAAACTTGCCAGACTGGAGGAATTAATGTGTCTTGAGGTGAAGTGTCATGGATGCAGACACATGGCATTGCCACTGGGTGTCTGTGCAGCAGCCCATGGGAAGGGCAGGGAGCCACCTGCGTCATTGGCCTTGGCTCCTCACATGGGTGACATCGTGTGAGACATGACTGCTTTGGCACAATTTCCAATGCCTCCACAGCTTCCACCTGTCAGCGTAGCACTACGGAGAGCTCCAGGCTCAGGCCTGCGTGCTCTGGGCTCCGCTCACTACCCATTGCAGTTACCCAAGGCATCACTCTGCTATGGGTGTTGCACTGGGGAGAGCTGGCACAGCTTCTGAAACAGAGTAAGCACACAACGAATTCATACATTCACTCAGCAAACACTTATCCCACACCTACTATGTGCCAGGCGGTATTCTAGGTGCTGAGTGTATGACAGAGAATGAGACAGACAAGGTCTTGATGTCCCATCTGTAAACTGGGGGATGAACTATGTGATCTCTGAGGTCTCCCCAGCTCTAAAATTCTGAGACTCTCTGACCAGTTGCAAACTGTGAAGTCAAAATGTAAAATTTTTGTGTAAAAGGTCTATTTATGTCCCACTACCATGTGACAAGTTGTATGTAATTACATATCAGATTGAGATGACTAATTCTTTATTAACAGCAAATATTGCCTTCAAATTTTCTAGTATGCGATGAACTGGAAGGCACAGAGAAAAAGATTTGAAGGACCCAGCCCCCTTGCTTAAATATAATCTTGAGACCTTGATACCTTCTCTGTGCTTGTTTCCTTAACTGCAAAATTATTGCCTCATTTATCTTACAGGGTTGATGTGAGTCAACACACTGCGTGTGAGAAATGCTTTGGGAACCACGAAGTGCCTCATGCACAGCGGTACCGTGGCCATCAGCTCTCGAGGATGGTTAGCTGCCACCTGCCCCCTTGCCTCCCTCCTCGCTCACTTAGGTGTCCCTCCAAGCCCCGACTACATTTTCACCATGCTGGATCTTAAAAGGTTCCGTAGGCCCAAACACACAGCTAATTCCTATCAGTACTTAAAGAGGCTGTTCCTTCATTGTGCTTGAGACCTCTTATCACCAAGTACTGGAACAAGACTTAGTTCCTCCAGGTAGTTGATTCATTCACAAAAAAAGTTTTAGGCTTTTGTCTTTGTATAAGGCACTGGGATGGGCTCAGTGGGGTGCAGCATCATGCATCTAAAATAATCTCATCTTTGGAGTCTGGCAGACTTTGAGTTCAAATCCAGATGGCTATTTACTTAGCTGTGCAGCCTTGGTAAGGAATGCTCGCTCTAAGCTTCAAGTTTTAGTGTTACTGAAAGGATTATAATTAATGCCTGTGAGTGACTGGCGCATAATGAGTGCAGAGATGACAGATGAGCAACAAGGCCCATCTCTGGGCCCAAAGCATGGTAATAGGAGTTGCAGAGGATGAAAACCAAGCAGCTGAAAGGTGTGGAGATGGAGGGGCAGTCTTAAAAAAAGGTGAGGGTCTTTTTCCTGGCAGCACTCAAGCAGCAGCTGAATGATCACTGTGGAAGGCACTTCAGAAAGCATTTCTGTTCAACCCTAGTGTCTCTTCAATTTCTAAGGTTGCAAAAAGACATGTCCAATTTAAAGAGGAAAAAATCCTGTAAGTTCAACTACCAAAAGGTAAAGATGAGCTGAAACAGTGTCTGTTGTATAAAGAAATCAATGAGGGAAAATTAATGATTGCTTCTAAGATGTCACTGAAAGTGATTTAAAGGTTCATTGCAGTCTACATATTTCTGTTTTTTTCTTTGGTAATAATTCACATGGTTGATGCTAAAAAGTGTTAGGAACCTTACTGGTTTTCAAATATGGAACTTGTGTGGGTTAAGAAGTATTAATGTAGAAACAGATGAGTTTGTGGGCCAGTCATTTTGGTGATCCGATGTGCTTTAGAGGCGAGAGCAGTGGGCTGGATTATCAACCAGCTGACCTATTCCAGGTTCCAAGATCCTCTTCTGCCTGGGCTACGTGACCCTGAGCAGGTCTGCACGGTCTCTGTCCTCACTGATTCAGTGAGGTCGCCACCTCCCTGTCAGGTAGTGTGTATTAAACACTTTGAACTCCTGAGATTAAGGCCAATTGCTACTGAGATTATATTTATTCATAAAGAAGCAACTCTAAAAGCAGGTCAATTAAAAGTTATTAATGAGGAGAAATGCAAATGTTTCTGAGGTGAAATTTGCATAAAGTCTAATAAATACGATTTTCTAACTGTGCAGTGTGGACCCTGGGACCCCTGAGATAGAATGAAGGGTATCTGTTAGCTTTTCAGGTTTTTCTCCATCACACAAAAACCTACTCAGATATTGATAAGATAAATTCATATGCTTTTATAAAAACAAATATTCCTGAGATAAAGCAAATTTACCATTTGTTTAGGAGAAAGAGTTTTCAGATTTTATTCTTATAAAAAATAATCTGACCTCTTCCCTCCACCCCAAAGCCCTGAGACTTTGCAAGATAAAGAAACCAATCTGGGGCTCTTTCAGAGGATTTATTTGCTACAGAATTGCTTGAGCCCACCAACAAGAGGAATTCAGGATTTCTGTGTTTAAAGGACTTTGCTCACTGCTTGATTCTTACATGCACCTTAACATTCAAAAAACAGTTCTTTTTGCCTGCATTGGCATATCTAGAAGGTTAGAAAAAGTTAGAATCTATAGAATTAGATGTCTAAAAATAGAAAAAAACCCAATCATTTACAAATTCCACGTTTAGACAGGTCCTGAGTTGAAATCACATTCACCTGCAAATAAGAATGTTTCTGGTCAGAAATGCTGGATTTTACAATTCCAGATCCTGACCTAGACTTGACTGGTGAGGACCACACATACTGTATGAACGCCAGAAGCCGGGTTTAGCTGGCCAGTTCCAGCATGTGATCTAACCAGCTTGTGAAGTTTTATAAATCTCTTAAACCCGAACCTCCTGGTTCTCTGATGCAGTTTGTCTTAATGTAATTCTCAATGCTTTTTATAAACAAATAAACACAAATCCTCCCCGTGTGATTACACATTTGAATGTTTGCTGCTTGTGGACAGCTGCAGAGGAACCAAGCATTGATGTGAATGAGCAGTCAGCGACGGGGCTGTGAGTCTCTGGATGGCTACGCGAGCTGTGCGTGGAAAGTCCCTCGCTGGCCCTGCACTTGCTGTGCCCACCGGAGGCACGGTCAGCCCGAAGAGGGTGTGAACCCCAGCAGCTGCTCGATGGGTTTAAACCGCCACTCATCTGCCTCCAGCTCTTCTACCAAACCAGCCAGTTTTTCCATCCGAGCAACTTGCTGATCTGCAAAGAGTCAAGGTGGTACTATAGTGAACGTATTTCTCATGAGACAGGTACCAACCACCAACATAGTGATTGGTTTAAAAGCAATTTCTACAAGGAGTTTTTTTTCCTCGATATTCTACTAATGGGGTCTTGTTCTATGTTGGTCGAAGGCTTACTTTTTCTTTTTTTTTAAGATTTTATTTATTTTTAGAGAGGGGAAGGGAGGGAGAAAGAGAAGGAGAGATACATCAATGTGTGGCTGCCTCTTATGCGCCCCCTACTGGGGACCCAGCCTGCAACCTAGGCATGTGCCCTGAGTGAGAATTGAATCAGTGATCCTTTGGTTCACAGTCCAGTGCTCAATCCACTGAGCCATACCAGCCAGGGCAGAATACTTAATTTTTTTTTAAAGTAGTACTCATCCTCCATGCCACAATGATTTGTACTAAAATCCTAGGGTTACAGGCAATTGTAGCTCTTCTGACATTATGACTTCAATGGTGAAATGGTCTGGTGGGGGAACACAGCTCCCTGATGAATAAACGGAGGCCTGGTGAGGCATGATGGAACAGAAAGGTGCTCCCAGGATCTTAGGGCACAGGTAAATCATGAGGTATTACATACTTGAAATGGAGTGAGGATGGTAACCAGTGGAGGAGAATTTACTTCAGAAAGGAAAGGAATAAAACACAAGAGTAGGAAGCATTTCCCCTGGAAAACTAACCCTTTTGACTTCAGCTTTAAGCCTTAATGAGGACATTATGCCTGGATTAAGGATTTGGAATGTTCTTGTCTGCAGGTATTTAGCAAGCCCACTTAAACAGCTGCACTGATTTCAGAAGTCTGTCACAAAGCACACTGACCTTCCTGAATCTCCCTCTGCCCGCACCCCCAAACATTTATTCTCACAGTCAAGTACACAACACTCATGTGCTTACCGTGTTTCACCTGTTTCAGTGTAGACGCCACTTGGTATCTGAACACAGACTCACAGAGGAATCTCTCAGAGCCATCTGCACACAAAAGAGAACAAGTTTTCACCTGTTTAAGGGTTCTGTTACAGCTGTAAACCAAGAGAACATGCCCATTCTCTTCCCTGCTTTTACACTCAGGGTCTACTTTTCAGTGTTTACAAGGAGGGCTTCTGTTTCACTTAGAACTAACTCTGGTCTGTTATAAAAGCTACTTCTTCTATACCTAGAATATTAAAATAGTTCCTCTACTTGTTTAAGAATTTAAAAATAGTGTTTTAAAAAAAACAAACAAGAAACCTCAGTCTCATGTCCTGGTCAACATTCACCCCTGCCCTCAAACCTGATAGTTCTTTAAAAATTTTTATTTATTGATTTCAGAGGAAGGGAGAGGGAGGGGGAGGGAGGGCGGGGGGGGGAGAGAGAGAGAAATACTAATTTGTTGTTCCACTTATTTCATGCATTCATTGGTTGTTTCTTGTATGTACTCTGACTGGGAATTGAACCCACAACCTTGGTGTATTGGAAATGAGGCTCTAACCAACTGAGCTAGTTGGTCAGGGCTTTGATAATTTCTTAATATTCTTGTATTCTGCATGTCAGGCAAACACTGACAGCTGACACATTTGGCCATGTGACCACTGTGCTATCAAAATACAAAGGTACGCCAGAACTCTAAATCATTTTCATTCTAAAGAGTATGCTGAGGGAAAAATAGCTGTTGTTGATTTTTTAGTATATCAAATTACATCACTATGACCATGACAAAACACTGCTGGGAAATCTCATTCTGTCACGCAAATTGTAACCTTGATTTTCCAACTGAACCAAAACACTGCAATTTGGATGCCGATAAGAGTATAGTGCAATTTCAGAACCTAGCATTGTACCGGTGCCAAGAACTGGCAACAAGAAGGCAGCTAACTCGGTCACCACGGCATTTGGAAGATGATTGTGAAATATACATGAGTTCATGTTATTCCCCGTCAGCAAGGGCTGATGCAGCAAAACACACCCCAAAAGACAAAGAGTTTGTGTTGGAAAATGGGACTTTTAGAAGGGTAGCGCAAACCATTTGGAGAAGGTATTTTACTGCAAAAATCCTAAAACAAATGGAGGGAGAGGACGCAGCTCTGTTTGATGGCAGTTCGTGCCAGCACTGCTGGTGCCAAGCACTCACCCATCAGTCATGGGTTGGTGTGTCAGCCAGGTATGAAGTGACAAGGAGTTAGGACTGACACATTCTGGATCCACACTGAATTTCACACAAGGCAGACCTTATTTCAGAAGTCACAGTAAACAATAAGAAAAAACACAGATACTGTGTCCAGATGGCTTAAATATACAACCAAGAGGGCTTCTCTTGTCCAGTATTATCGTGAAAATTGATGCAAAAAGAAAAAATACAGTTATTTTTAAACATATTATGTATTACTTCAAAATATAATTTACTTAATAAAGTGATGTGTATTTGAGGGAAAGTGTTAATTTTATTAAATTCAACCTCTTTTTGGCCCCTCATCACCTCTGGAATGGATCCTGTTCTCACCTCTGGGCGTGTGATTTAAAGTGAAAGCAGAACCAAGACCCAGACACTTCCATCCTTGCTTCCTCATAAGTGGCGCGCCCTCACAAACGTGCAAACAGCACTGGAAACAAAGGAGACAGCAAGTGAGAGAGAAATCTCCCTTTCTTGTGGGTAATGACATTACCCACACAAATGAGTACCAAAGAGGAGGAAGAATTTCCAGACTTCAGGTCAAGATGGAGGCGTAGGTAGACATGCTACACCTCCTTGCACAACCACAGAAAGAATTACAACCAGCCCTGGCTGGCGTGGCTCAGTGAGTTGAGCGCTGGAGAGAGAAGCAAAGGGTCATCAGTTCAATTCCCAGTCAGGGCACATGCATGGGTTGCAGCCCAGGTCCCCAGTAGGTGGAGTGTGAGAAGCAACCACACATTGATGTTTCTCCTCATCTTTTTCTCTCTCCCTGTTCCTCTCTCTAAAAATAAATTTAAAAAAGAAAAAGAAAAGAATTACAACCAGATCTCAAAAACAAATACACCTAGAACCGTCAGAAAATCGAGCTGTATGGACAACCAAGGATTTAAAGCCACATTCATCTGGATAGGCAGGAGGGGCGGAATCACAGAGCTGGGGTGGAGATGATGCTGTACAGTGTGGAGCATCCGCAATGGCAGTGAAAAGGGCAGTCCATGTGTGGTGGATAAATCAGGAAGGGTACCACAGAAGTGAGTGAGCCCAGCCCCAGGCCACACTGCACAGCCCCAGCATTCCAGCACCAGAAAGATAAACCCCCATTACCTCTGACTGTAAACACCAGTGGTGGCTGGGGCAGTGAAAGAAACTGCAGATTTTGGCCATTAAAGGGCCTGCATAGGCTTAGATTGTATGTAAACCCCATGGCAGCTGGAATGGCTCCAACTGCATACGGGAGGTGGGTGAGGTGACTGAAGTGGGATGAGTGCCTGGCAGGCCTCCAGGAGCCAGGCAGCAGCAATGACCCCTCTCTGAGTCCCTCTCCCCAACAGAACCACAAAGCGCTGAAGTGGTTGCCCTGCCCTGGCAACTACCTAAGGCTCCACCCCACACAATTTACAGGTGCCTTTTTGACATAGGCCATGCTACTAAGACAGAGAGTAAAACAGCTCTTCCTAACTCACAGAAACAAACATAAGGAGACTGCCAAATTGAGGAGGCAGAGAAATATGGCCCAAATGTGGACTAGAAATATGGCCCATTAGGACTAGAACTAAACTCCAGAAGAAGAACTAAACAAAACAGAGACAGCCAACCTATCAGATGCAGAGTTCAAAACACTGGTGATCAGGCTGCTTAAAGAATTCATTGAGTATGGCCACAACATAAAGGAAGAAATGAAGGACACACTAAGTGAAATGAAGAAAAATATACAGGGAACCAACTGTGAAGGAAAGGATTCAAATCAACGATGACTTGGAACAAAAGGAAGAAATAAACATTTAACCAGAACAGACAGAAGATACAAGAATTAAAAAAAAACCCCAAAAACAACCCCCCCCAAAAAAAAAACAACAACGAGGAGAGGCTTAGGAACATATGGGCCAACTTTAAACATGCCAACATCTGTGTGCCAGAAGGAGAAGAGGAAGAGCAAGAAATTGAAAACTTATTTGAAAAAAAAAAAAGAAAGAAAACTTCCCTAATTTGGTGAAGGAAACAGACATACAAGTAGTCCAGGAAGCACAGAGAGTTCCAAACAAATTGGACCCAAAGAGGAACACACCAAGGAACATAATTAAAATGCCAAAGGTTAAGATAAAGAGAGAAAAGCAGAGTTACTACAAAGGAGTTCCCATAAGACCATCAGCTGATTTCTCAAAAGAAACCTTGTAGGCAAGAAGGGGCTGGCAAGAAGTATTCGAAATCATGAAAAGTAAGGACCTACATCCAAGATCACTCTATCCAGCAAAGCTATCATTTAGAATGGAAGGGCAGATAAAGTGCTTCCCAGAGAAGATAAAACTAAAGGAGTTCATCATCACCAAGCCATTATTACATGAAATGTTAAATGGACTTATTTAAGAAAAGGATCAAAACTATGAACATTAAAATAACAACAAATTCACACCTATTAACAACTGAATCTAAAAAACAAAAACAAAATAAGCAAACAACCAGAACAGAAACAGAGTCACAGAGATGGAGATCATTTGATGGGCTTTCAGCTATGAGGGGAAGGGAGAAAATGGGGTTGGGGAAAGATGCCGGGATTAAGAAGCATAATTGGTAGGTACAAAACAGACAGGGAGATGTTAAGAATAGTATTGACCCTTGTGTGCCTCAGTGGATTGAGTGTGGGCCTGCAAACCAAAGGGTCGCCGGTTTGATTCCCAGTCAGGGCACATGCTTCTCTTCTTCTCTTTCTTTCTTTAAAAAAATATTTTATTTATTTTTAGAGAAAGAGAGGAAGAGAAACATCAATGTGTGGTTGCCTCTCACGCACCCCAATCTGGGGACCTGGCCTGCAATCCAGGCACGTGCCCTGACTGGGAATGACCGGCAACCCTTTGTTTTGTAGGCCTGTGCTCAATCCACTGAGGCACACTAGCCAGGATTCTCCCTCTCTTTCTTCTTCCCTTCCTCTTTCTCTACAAGAATAAATATATAAAATCTTTAAAAACACAAGAAAAGAATTCTTTTTTTTTAAAGATTTTATTTATTTATTTTTAGAGAGGGAGAGAGAGAGAAACATCAATGTGAGGTTGCTGAGAGACATGGCCTGCAACCTAGGCATGTGCCCTGACTGGGAATCGAACCTGCGATGCCTGGTTCGCAGCCCGTGCTCAATCCACTGAGCTACAGCAGCCAGGGCAGAAAAGAATTCTTAAAAAAAAAAAAAAGAATAGTATGGGAAATGGAGAAGCTAAAGAACTTACTTTCACAACCCATGGACATGAACTAAGATGGGGGATTGTTGGAGGGAAGGGGGGTACTGGTGGAGGGGGGCAAAGGAGGAAAATTGGGATATCTGTAATAGCATAATCAATAAAATATACTAAAAAATATTCAACCTCTTTTCTAATATTGTGCCATAGGGGATATGATCCTATCTTCTCCTACTCCCATTCCTCTGGCTGAATGTTAAGGTACCTGTGAGTGGATCACCTATACTGAGTAAAAATTATTTCCAATTAACTGGATATACTGACTGTTCAGTTTAAAGATCTAGGTAAGCTGATCTAGGTAAACTCACGGAGAGTTTTAGATAACTGGGCTGCAAGTAACATGAATTCCAGTACAGGAAGAGGAACTATATGAACATCCGACACCAATGATTCTGGCTCTTCTATGTAGATATACCAGTGCTCATGAATGTATTCATATCCTTGCTTAAAGAGTCAAATTATAACAAGTTGTATTTTAAAAAGAGTAAAACATACAGCTTACTTCTTAGCCGGTTTGATCCTGAAGTGTGCTGAACTTTATGGTCTCAAACCAGGCAGCGGGGATTATGGGCCCTAAGAATCAGGATGAGACGTGTTTGGAAGCTCTTGGAAGTGCTACCTTCCAGTTATATTTAATCACTGGCACTATTAGGATAAAATACTTAAATGATAACACTTGCATATTTCCCTTGGTAATAAACTTTGAAGCAAAAGGATGTACGCTAATCTTTCAAAATGGCACTTCATATGCCTTTCTATAAGCTTTTGCCACTATCACTTTGCCACTATATATACCTATGAAATACACTTTTGCTGATTTGCAGCTCTGCATTAACCACAAAGCCCACTGCTTCTTAGCCACATCCTATTAAATGTCATATCTGTACTCATCTAAAGCCTGGAATTTCTCCAGAGAGGAGTCAGCCTGGGGCAATCTGTCTTCCATTTAGAAATTGTAATCAAACCCTTTATAACACACCAAGTAGCAATACATCAGCTTTCCTATTCAGGGACAAGCAAAGGTTATAAATAGTGAGAAGTACAGTAAATTGTCCAAATCTAATGCCATTGCAACTCCAATAAATAAGATGCTTGCAAATTCATTTAAAAGAATAATTACTTCATAATAGGAAATTAGACAATGTCAGATAATTTATACTTCAGTGGCCTACAATGTCACTAAAATTCAGCCACTTCTGCCCTGGAAGGCAGTGTCTTATTTGCTCACTAATAATTCAGTGAGGATAATCTTAGCCAAGGGCAAGAGAACGCTGAAAATTGTTGTATACTGCGTATGCGGGGTATCTGTTATCAGAGAGCAGGTAGTGCACAAAAAAGTTAATTTACAAGGTTAACTGCAGATTATTTGGGTTTACTATCCTAGATTTAGGAGGATACAAGATCAAGTTGAACCTGTTAAAATTATATACAACACCCAACCTAGATTCCTGATCATTTTTGTTCCTTTGAACGGGCAAGTCTTTCTACTCAATTTCCATATTCAATTAAACTATTGGCCCTGGCTGGTGTGGCTCAGTGGATTGAGCACCAGTCTGCGAACCAAAGGGTCACTGGTTTGATTCCCAGTCAGGGCACATGCCTGGGGTGTGGGCTGGGTCCCCATTTGGGGATGAACAACAGGCAACCACACACTGATGTTTCCTTCCCTGTCTTTCTCCTTCCCTTACCCTCTGTCTAAAAATAAAGTAAATAAAAATCTTAAAACAAACAAACAATTGTCAGAAAAATGGTTAGGTACATGGTATATTAACTGAATAATAAACATGGTAAAAGATGGCTTTCAAATCTAAGATTGACATTTAGGAGTATTCTTTTCAATTTAATGATCTTGATTTGACCAGGACAGTTTAGGGACTGCCCTAATTTTTCACTCTGTCAAGTGTAAGCAACTTTAAAATATGGGCGAAACTTTAAACTTAAAGAGAATCAAGACTGTACACTGTGATTTTAAATAATATAAATTCATCCTACACTAGAAAGTCAATACATTCCTCCATAAAACATTGAGATGGAATAAAAATGGATAGAACTGTAACTTGTTAGAATATCAACATTCCGACTAATCTCAGAAGTCTTTCCTCTTTTAATGTTTCTAAGTAATCTGATGTATATTGTCAAGGAATGCTAATAGCTCTGAGACTAAGGAGGTATCTCCAGTATTAAATTTCCTGTTGCAGCTAGAATTTAAATGACTTAAATGATCTTAAAGCCCATTGTTAAACATTGATTCCTCTTCTGCTGCTATAAAACTCATTAAGCAATGTATTTTTTTGTTGTTGTTGTTCATTAAACAATTTAAATGCCTCCAATTTTTTATTTGTTTTGTGGGAAACTTCCTTACTACCAGGTCTCTGCTATATATACTTGAAGTGATAATATACTTTTAGTGCCAAATATGGTCAGCAAGGCCCAAGTTATTACCTCTAGACCCAGTGACACTAACTTGAATGTAACACAACTAAAGAAAACAGCAAAGACAGAAGTGCAGACATTTCAGATGTATTACCATGTTATCCTGTCATCTACTTCACTAGTCATGGTTTGAACTAATTCTAGAAAGCCTTATGGTCTCAGTCTTCCCATGTTTTCCTATCAAAATGATTCCTCTATTTGCCCTGGCTTAACCCCAAATTCTGCTTCTCATTATACCTGATATGAATGAATAAAGATGACCCTCGCTATCGCTTTGTACCTTTCTCGGAGATATACTTACTGAAATTTGCAATATTTAAAGCAAAAAAAAAAATCAATGTATAATTAAGCACAAAAGTGCTATAATCAAGCAGATTTTGAATTCTTAATAGGTTCTTTGCTGACCTTTTTCAAAGTATGATAAGTAGTTTAATAGTTAAGGACCATTTTCAAGAGACTCCCTGGGCATTAGTCAAAATGAAGATTTCTGTGCTGCATCCTAGACTAATCAGAATCTCTAAGATGGGCCAGAAATGTGGATTTTAATAAGTTCTTCAGGTGATTTTTATGTTCCCATTAAGAATTTATTGATGTAGCTCCTAAAATGACATGAACCTGATGAATTCCAGGTACCAATGCCAGTCCATGCTTACAGCCTGTGCCCTGATCTTGCCCAGCCAGTGTGCAAACATGTGCAAATGGTGGGCAGTACGATGCAAATTCCAGCTCTAGTGTTGGAAACACCACACAGCACTGTCCTACAGTGGGCCAGCATCGTCATCTTCACCTATAAAAGTAGGACATTAATTTTTATTTCCTCTCACAACCTCTTTTATGGGGTTAATCTACCTGAAGATCAACTACATCAGACAAAATACATTAAACCTACTAATCACAGGGAGACAGGCTGGTGCCAGGAAAAGCAGACTGAAGCAAGGAGGTCAAGAAAATTCCCGGTTCCAGGGCTGAATGTTTTTAACGTGGTCAAATCACTTTACCTTTTCCGGGTCTAAATAAACTCTAGATGACCTCCTTGATTTCCAAAGATTTCTTCAGCTCCAAAGTTCTGATTCTGGAGATTTGTGTTTTAAAGATATTATTTTGAAATGGGGACAAAAGATGAAATGTGGAGCTGAAATCAGGGCAAATTCTTCTCTAATCCACTTAATAGCGTCTTTACAATTAACATTCATTGTAGGTTTCAACCCAATTATCAGCAAAAACCAGCATGAGATCACCTTCTAACATCTCCCCAGCTCCTTTGGGGTAGGTGAAAAGGGCTTTCCGAGGTGGGGCAAGGTCAGAGACGCTGAAACCAGATCCAGTGACAGAACTTCCACTGACCCCACCAGCTGAGGAGGACGATGAAGAGGCAGCCATTTCCTTGCTAGTAGAATTCTCACTTCACTACAGAGATAGAAAAACAGCAATTTGGCAAGTTTAGGGGAGTGAGATTGACTATATTTCATGCTAGCTGCCACAAAAGCTAGTGTAAGTTTAGTAAAGAATTAGCCCCCCTTCTTTTCGTAAAGAGATTTTATTTATCTTTAGAGACAGGGGCAGACAGGGAGAAAGAGAGAGAGAAACATTGACTGCATGCCTCCTGTATGTGCCCCAGCTAGGGACTGAACTGGCAACTCAAGTATGTGCCTTGAACGGGAATCAAACCAGCAGCTTTTCGCTTTGTGGAACAACGCCCAACCAACTTAGCCACACTGGTCAGGGCCCCTTTTTTCTACCCTCTCTACTCCTACAATCTTTTATTGATGTCCCAGGCCAAGATGTCACTTAGGATTTTAAATGAAGATATGTTTATTCTTAGTTTTTCTACTTAAAACACTACTTCCTACCATTAGTAAACTGTTTATGTCACTTGGCACTGACTATGGGTGATCCATGGGTTATGAAGGGGTGACAGGGCTGTGCCAAGGTGGTAGTTTGACTGAGAAAATAAATTATATGAGGATAAGACAACCATGCCTCACAGGACAGTTTGTCTTGGATACATCCTGACCAAGCCACAGCAAAAATTCACTATAAAATTTTCCAAATAAAATCCCAAAATAACACTGTGTTCTGTTCCCAAGGAAAGGGAAGTGGTTAGGAAATATATTGGCCCTTTTATTTAAATTTAAAAAAAAAACTTTCTATGCAAATGTAATACACAAATTGATCACTTGGTGGCATCCCAAGATTGGAACAAATAGTTCAGGGAATTATTTCAGAATTCATAACCTGTCAGGAGTGGAGCAGCTGTAGAGTGTTTCATCCCTTGTCCTATCAAAAAGTCAAAAAGTCCAAATGTCAACGAAAAAATTTATATTGAATACATGACTCCTTGGAAAAGTTCAAAACAAAAATATTACCTCTGCCACAGAAGCTTATGCTATACATTTACAAAAGGTTCTATAAAGTACATTCTTTAAAAAATGGTCCAGTACTGACTAACAGAACTTTCTGCAATTATAAATGTTCTAATGTTCTATTTCTGCCTGTCCAACATGGTAGCCACTAGCCCCATGTGGCTTATTCAACTAGTGTGACTGAAGAACTGTATTTTAAATTTTATTAAATTTTAATTGAAATTTAAGTACCCATGTGTGGCTATTGGTTACTGTATTGAAAAGTGCAGCTCTAGCATTTAGACTAAAAAATGACTTTAAACTGAATTATACTCTTGATTTTTATTTTATTTTTAGACAGAGGGGAAGGGAGGGAGGGAAACATTAATGTGCAGTTGCCTCTCGTGCGCCCCCTACTGGAGACGTGGCCTGCAACCAAGGCATGTCCCTGACTGGCGACTCATTGGTTCCCAGGCTGGCGCTCAATACGCTGAGCCACAACAGCCAGGTCTGAACTGTACACTTTAAAATGGCTAATGGTTAATTTATGTTATGTAAATTTTAGCTCAATTTAAAAAAAAGATAAAAATAACTTTAAACGGATTTTTTAAACGAATTCTCCCTTTTAATGGCCAGAGAGAATTTCAGTTGAACTTTTAATTTTGCTAGTTGCAAAATAAATAAGTTTGTTATAAAATGTTTGAACTTGCCACCATTTATCCTGTTTGCCCACTTCCACCTCCCTGAAACTTATTTTTGAAAAAATAGAAAAAATAAGGAAAGGCTATGCAGACATAAATCCTATGTGAGGTATATGCATAATACAGTTTCCTAGCAAGGAAAATACGTAGTGTGCATTTCTGAAAACCTGGCCATTGTGTTTCCTTAATTTTGTGATGAT
Source organism: Tonatia bakeri (assembly GCA_004024845.1). Classification (NCBI taxonomy): domain Eukaryota; kingdom Metazoa; phylum Chordata; class Mammalia; order Chiroptera; family Phyllostomidae; genus Tonatia; species Tonatia bakeri. The sequence goes on from PVIA01004609.1 coordinate 123,142, forward strand.
GCTTTAAGGCTGTGAGGGAAGCAGACCCTAGTTTCTGATTTCATTATATGACTTTAAGTAATTCTGATTAATACTGCAGTGGGGTATGGGAAGAGCCAGGCCACTGCTACAATTAGAATGTCAGCCTATTTTAAAATGCAAACTGATAAATAACATTTTCAATCTTTTAAAAAATTTTTAATCCTCACCAGGGGACATGCCCATTGATTTCAGAGAGAGGGGAAGGAAGGGAGAGGCAGAGAAACACAGATGTGAGAGAAACACATCTGACCGGCTGCCTCTGTAAGTGCCTGGAGGGACCAAACCGGCAACCTAGGTATGTGCCCTGACTGGGGTCAAACCCTCGACCTTTCAGTTTATGGGATGATGCTCCAACTGAGCCACACCAGCCAGGGCAACATTTTCAATGTTGTATTAGATCACCTTTCTTTTTTTCCTCTGAGTTTTGTAACTTTCCAAAGTTGTAACACCTTTTGAAGTTAGATACACATCCAATCCTTTGGACCATATTGGCTCAAAATATAGCTTGACAAGTTTTAAAATTTCTTTAGCAACTTAAGCAGCTCTGGCTGGTGTGGCTCAGTGGACTGAACGCTGGCCTGTGAACCAAAGGGTCACTGGTTCGATTCCCAGTCAGGCCACATGCCTGGGTTGTGAGCCAGGTTCCCAGTTGGATTCTTTCTTTCTTTCTTTCTCTTTCTCCCTCCCTTCTCCTTTCTCTAAAAATAAATAAGTAAAATCTTAAAAAAAAAGAAAAGAACTTAAGCAATAATAGACCAGGTCCAAATTTCTAAGTGGATTCCTACTGGGATCTAAATAAAGTATATAGACAATGTACCTATCTTTTGGAGAGCAACTCAGTCTTATTTCCCATCAGTTCAGAATAGAACCCACTGTGAACTGTTTATATACCTCACCTAAGACTTTAACTCTAATTTTTTTCCTACACCTTGATATATGCTTTATTCAGTTGTAAATGTAAGGGATACTTTACATTTTGAAATCAAGTTTCTCTGCGGAGCACTCAAGCTGACTGCCAGAGAGAGGGCAGTTTCAAAGGCTAGACATAGTGTGACTTCTGAACTGAATATATTCAAAGAAATTCCCTATTAATCTTTTTTTTTTTCCAAATGCAGAACTACTATCATTCAATACACAAAAGAGCCAGGGTTGGAAACTGGCTCTTTGGGCAGAATGAGCACAAAGTTACTTTTAACATAAATAAGCAGGGTTTTTTTTTTCTGAGGTGGAAGACATACCTATGTAATTTCAAACTTTATAGATTTAGATTGAATTTTGCATGCTATTAGCAGGTGGTAACAGGAGTTAGGATAAAGCCTAGTTTGTAACTGCTCTATGAAGACAGGCATTCTGTCATCAGAATCAGACAATCCCTGGCCTATTCTTAGGGGCTGCTGATTTAAATAAATGTTTACTACATGAACTAAACATTTCACAGGAATCATAAGATTTCTTAAAAGTCACTTAATCCAAATCCTTCATTTTATAGATGACAACATGAAACTGAGACATAGAGACTTTAGCTTATTTGCTGTGACATTTTTCAAGCAATGGCTTTGTTGGCATGTCATGTACCATGTGAGAGATGAAATAGCAGGGTTTTTTTTTTTAACAACTCTGAAATCTCTAGGCCTGTGTTCATGTCCCAGTTTTGCTGTATGACTCTCTGGACAAATCACTTAACCTCTCTGTTCCTCAGCTGCCTCATCTGTAAAATGGGGACAATAATAATAGCACCTATCTCAAAGGTGTTATGAAAGTTAATATAACTAAAGCATTTGGAACAGCTACAAGCACAGTAAATAATACTTAGTAATATCAGGTATCCCAAATCATTAATGGATATTTACTCTTGAATCTTCTTTTCCTCTGCAGATCTATTTTTCATACGTATTATGTTCTAATAACACTCCTGGGAAAAGTTCTAATCCTCTAATTCTCAATATGACATTGTGTTGGCAAACTCCTACAGGGGAAAGGGTCTGCTCAGGAAGAGGAAAAATGCCCTCCATCAATGAAGTTCACACTTCCATTCTAAGGTTCATAATCTTAGGAAAAATCCTGTAATCTAGGAAAGGGGGAGGGAGCTGTCTTTCCACCTTCAAGCCATAGCAGAGTTCTGGTCAACATGGCCAAGTAGAAAATAACGCCTAGCACAGCACCTGGACCACAATGTTTCCTGCATGAATGAGGAATAAACGACAGAACATAGGGCTAGCAGCCCAGCAAAGGTTATGAAAGTGACAGAGAAACTTGGTGTCAGGAGGGTTGGTCCGTTACTGTTCCCTTTTCTGCCCCATTCTGTGGATCTATTTACACAACCTTCTTCCACTAGCCTGCCACACCCAAGTGGGTGGCTCAGTAAGATTTTGTTGATATTGATTAAATAATCTGGAATTTGGTTTTATCAGGGAAGCTGGGACTATTGGCAAAAGAGATTCTCATAGGAGAGCAAAGCTATTTTTGGGGAGTCACAGAATGGCTGTGTTCACATTAAGATGATTAAACATTTACTTTATATACTACAGGGAGCACCTCGTATTCATAAACTACTTTCCTTCCGAGCAGATATATGCCTATTTTGTTTTAAAAGACTCCTTCCTTTTGAAAGTCTCAGTCAAAAGACATTGAAAGAGGTACCGTGGTACAACGCCAAATTATTATAAGCGATCACTAAATCTCATCAACAAATCGTTCCACTGTGTCTCGCATAAATAGCTGGACTCCCATTAAAACAGATGCTGCAGCTAAAACCAGGTGGGATGGAATGGGAAGGGATCAGAACGCCAGAAGTTCCCAAGCAAAACCTAGTTGACACTTCCCCCACCTCCATTCGGTTTCCCAAAGAGTCAATGCGCATGCGCCACTACTCGGCGCGCACGCGCACCCAACCCATCGCGGCCTGAGGAAATTTCCTCTTCACGCCCTCTGCGGCAAGCTCCTGTTTCTCCTAGCTTCTCCATTTTTCTAGTGTCTTCAGGTAGGATCCCAAGAATGAACTCCCTTTCCACCAAGCTCCTGACAGTCCCTGAGCCTTCGGCAACTTACCTCACCGGTTTTGGCACTTTCCCCTACAGCCCCGCCCCCAGGGCCAGCCAGAGCGGCCGCGCAAACGCCAACGAGGACCGCGGCTTGCTCGCGCCCGTGCAATGGTGGGCGTGGCCGGGGCGGGAAGGCGCGGGGAAAGCGCTTCCGGAGTGGACTTCCGGGTATTTTACCTCCTGCCCTCCCGCCGTTTACTTGCGGCAGCGGAGTCTTCTTCGGTTACATTGGAGTGCTGGTCTTTGTTGCTCGCTTTTGTGATTCAGGGCTTCTGCTTTCTTTTCCCTCCACACGCCACCTCGTAGCAGCGTTAAATTGGGTATCCCCCTTTCCTTCTGAGCAGTTTCGTACCCAGGGTGGGCCGGGTAGGGAGGGCAGGTGAAGAGTGCTGTTTCTGGGGCAACTCTTCCAGAACTCCTGGTCTGAGGGACTATGACATTAAAATCTGTGGAGAACCTTTTTTTTTTTTTTAAGAGGTCTTGGGGGAAAAAGTAGGATGGAGTATCATTAAACTGTGCTAATTATGCGCGCTCTTCTCCATTCAGGTCGCTTTTCCTTGTATGTTATTTCTCACAACACAGATCGCTCCTTGGTTCTGTAAGCAAACTACCAATTACAGTGACTTAGTTGCTAAGGGTTGAACTGTTAATGTATTTGTTAAGGATTGATCTGTTTTCTTTGGAACTCTGTATTTTGGGCTTCAAGACTATCCCCTATGTGGTAGGAACATTGGCCGAACTTAAACACAGCCAGCCCATCATCAACCCATGTTTCCTGAATTACTGATTTTCTGAGTTGTGACTAGAAGCTTGGCTTCTCAGGAAGTGGTGCAGTGTGCTGGGCTGTGGTCTCTGGAAATGGGATTCCTCCCCTCAGCAATGTATTGGTTTGAAGAATCATGTTGGTTAGGTTGTATTTTAACTTTCTATAGGCAACTGGGTCTAATTGTTGGGTGTATATTTCATGTAGTTCTGAAAGTACTAGGGGCTTCCCTGTCCCCCAAGGACAAATAAGTGTATTAATATCCTTAATTCTCAATTTTCATGCTACACAGACAGGGTGAAACACTTTGCAAGTGGTTAAACACAGAAGGTTGCACTTTATTCCTTTTAGGTTAAAGTAATAAACAGACGTCTACTCTGTTTCAAAACCATGGACAGGCTGTATATAAAGGGCTCAGAATCTTTTAATCACCTTTTTTTTGGAGTGCTGAATAGATTACAAATTACTGTGTAGCATGAGCTAGGAATGAAATATGTAATGGAAAATGCACTGATTGACTTAAAACAGGTTATAAAGAAGGGAGGTCTAATGGAAATAGTGTTGCTTTTGCTTAGGATGTATTGTGAATGAATGCCCAATTATGTCCTTTCAGGCCTACATAATGATCCATATAATAGAGGGTTTTTCTTTCTTTAAAAAAAAAGACTTTATTTATTTTTTAGAGATTGGGGAAGGGAGGGAGAAAGAAGGAGAAAAACATCAATTGGTTGCCTCTCACATGTCCCCAGCTGGAGACCTGGCCTGCAATCCAGGCATGTGCCCTGAGTGGGAGTTGAACCGGTGACCTTTCAGTTCTCAGTTCAACACTCGTTCTACTGAGTGACACCAGCCAGGGTGGATTTTTCTCTCAGATCAAAAGGTAAGGTGATTACTTATTTTTTCAGGATTTCACTGGAATATTATTTGGGAACATATCATGGAAGTTCTGCGCCCACAGCTTATAAGAATTGGGGGACGGATTTATAGGAAGAATCCCATTCAAGAACAGACTTACCAACATGAAGAAGAGGATGAAGACTTCTATCAAGGTAATCCTAGTTCCTCTTTGGTCTGATTAGAAGTAACAGTTCTCTCTATTATAGAAGCAGTCCTTTGTTTTGTTTCAGTGTGTTTCTTTGTGTATAGGGAAATTTGAAATGATTTGGCTTTTCATAGTTTTGTGTTGATGGCAAGGGGCAGATGTGTTTGAGTTTGTTGAAGTGTTTTCAGTTGTAGTTCATAACTCATGTTCGTTTCACTTTGTACAAAGGCTTAAATGTAATAAGGAGTTATTTTAGTTAACTATTAATTTAACCATTAATATTCTGTGGCAAAAGTAACTTCCTTTATCTGTAAAGTTGTGAAGTAATATATATATAAATTATTGAAATAAATGAACATAAGTATTTTATCCAGTGCCCAATAATGTTAGCTATTCTTAGTTATTTTTCTCTTCTTTGTAGTCATATACAGGCAGTTACAAATTCACAACTTTATTATTGTGTAGGGATAATTTTAAGAAATAAACTAAATAGGCCCTGGTTGGTGTGGTTCAGTGGACTGAGTGCCAGCCTTTGAACTAAAGGGTTGCTGGTTCGATTCCCAGGCAGGGCGCATGCCTGGGTTGTAGGCCAGATCCCCAGTAGGGGGTGCATGAGAGGCAACCACACATCATGTTTCTCTTCCTCTCTTTCTCCTTTCCTTCTCCTCTCTCTGAAAATAAATAAATCTTAAAAGCAACAACAACAACTAAACAGTCAAGATGGATTATAAATATTTTCAGGTTAATTAATTTGGGCTTTGGTTTAATACATAAATTGTCAGGGCCTTTCATGTTCTTTGCTTTCTTTTCCTTTTGCTTTATAAGCTTTTTCATTGGGCCCTAAGCCTTGTAGTTTAGTCATCTGCCTCATGCTCCTCATTGTTTCCCTACGCCCTTGGGGCCTTTGCTCTCCTTTATTTCACTTTGTCTCTTCTATTATTAAGTTCTCTCAGCATCACTCATACTTTAAACACTGGAGGAATTTTGTGTCTTAAAAACAGCAGAGTTGTACATTTTAAGAGGATAAATTTTATGTTATGTGAATTACATCTCCGTAAAAAAACAGTAAAACTTTAAAAATTATGTCTTAGCTTTCTGGGAGAAAACAGTTGGGAGAAACAGTGGTATGTACCTACTACTTTTCCAAGGTTCCAAGACAGGAAGATTAGGAATAGCCATGTATTTATTATTCTTTATTTTTCTTCTAAGAGCACGTCACAAGAAATGTTAGAGCAGTGCTTTATAATGTAAAATGTCTGGCTTTTCTTTGTATAAGTGTATTACTTTTTTTAAATCTTGAGAGTGGTGGACAGCTGAGAAGGCTATTGTTCACAGAGCAGCAGCTCTGAACATGTTGTGGTTTCTGTGCAGGCTTCGTGGAGTGTGCAGAAGAGCCCTGTGATGGTTACGAAGTGGTGCAGACCGAACACGGTTTCCAGTGTACCGTGAAGGCCCCCAGCCTGCTCTACAAGTGAGTGAAGCCCTGGGCAGCTTCATGGGGAGGCATTTCCAGGAAACTCAGCAGGAAGCTGACTCTTCTCTCTTCCACATTTAACTGCGATGCTTGATTACTGATGAGAAAATAGTTGTGTTTCATATCCTAGAATTTATTTTTTAATCATTTTTAAAAAGATTTTATTTATTTATTTTTAGAGAGGGAGAAGGGGATGAGAAAGAGAGGGAGAGAAACATGATGTGTGGTTGCCTCCCATGCGCCCCCTGTTGGAGACCTGGCCTGCAACCCAGGCATGTGCAGGGAATCCAACCAGCAACCCTTTGGTTTGCAGGCTGGTGCTCAGTCCACTGAGTAATACCAGCCAGGGCTCATTTTTTAATTATAGTTTGCCTACAATATTACATTAGTTTTAGGTATATACACCAGTGATTTGATATTATACAACTTACTAAGTGATCATCTTCATAAACCTTGTACCTACCTGACACAATACATAGTTATTAGAACATTATTGACTATATTCCCCATGCTGTACTTTACATCCATCCCCATGACTATTCTGCAAGTACCAATTTGTACTTCATCCATCTCCCCAATCCTCCTCCCATGGTAATCATCAAAATGTTCTCTGCATCTGTGAGTTTGTTTCTGTTCTGCTTTGTTTATTTTGTTTTTTAGATTCATTTGTTGATAGGTATATATTTATTACCATTTTTTATTCACATTTTTTCTATTAATGGTAATGATTTATTTTTTTAATTCAAACATTTTTTTACTTGTATTGTTCTCCATTACCATTTAGTCCCCTTAGGCCCTCTTCCTCCCCCACAATCACCACACTGTTTTCCATGTCCATGAGTCCTTTTTCCTTTTTGCTCAGTCCCCCTACCCTCTGACCTCCTCAGCCTTAGCTGTCATCCTGCTCTCTATGGATGAGTCTGTCTTTACTTTGCTTATTAGTTCAGTTTGTTCATTGGATTCCACATATGTTTGGAGTCATATGGTATTTGTTTTTCTGTGACTGGCTTATATCACTTAGCATAATGTTCTCCAGGTCCATCCATACTGTTGCAAAGGGTAAAACTTCCTTCTTTTTTATAGCTGAATAGTATTTCACTGTGTAAATGTCCAATAGTTGTTTTATCTGCTCATCTACTGATGGAGACTTGGGCTGTTTCCATATCTTGGCTATTATAAAATAATGTTGCAATGAACATAGGGTGCTTACATTCTTTTGAATTAGTGTTCTGAGTTACTTTGGATATATTCCCAGAAGTGGGATCACTGGGTCAAAAGGTAGATACATTTTTAATTTATTGAGGTATCTCCATACTGCTTTCCACAGTGGCTGCATCAGTCTGCATTCCCACCAACAGTGCAAAAGGGTTCCCCTTTCTCCACATCCTTGCCAGCACTTCTTGTTTGTTGATTTATTTATTTTTTTTTTATTTTTAAGATTTTATTTATTTATTTTTAGAGAGGGAAGGTAGGGAGAACGAGAGAGAGGTAGAAACATCAATGTGTGGTTGCTGGGGAACATGGCCTGCAACCTAGGCATGTGCCCTGACTGGGAATCGAACCTGCGATGCCTGGTTCACAGCCTGCGCTCAATCCACTGAGCTACACCAGCCAGGGCTGTTTGTTGATTTATTGATGGTAGTCATTCTCACTGGTATGAGGTGATATCTCATTGTGGTTTTAATTTGCATTTCTCTGATGATTAGTGATGTTCAGCATCTTTTCATATGTCTGTTGGCCATTTGTATATACTCTTTGGAAAAATGTCTATTCAGGTCCTTTGCCCATTTTTAAAAAAATATATTTTATTGATTATGCTATTACAGTTGTCTCATTTTCCCCCCTTCACTCCCCTCCACCCTGCACACCCTCTCCCACCCACATTCTTCTCCTTTAGTTCATGTCCATGGGCCATACTTATAAGTTCTTTGGCTTCTACTTTTCCCATATTATTCTTACGCTCCTCCTGTCTATTTTCTACCTACCATCTATGCTACTTATTCTCTGTACCTTTCCCTCTCTCTCCTCCTCCCCTCTTGCTAACCCTCCATGTGATCTCCATTTCTATGGTTCTGTTCCTGTTCTAGTTGTTTGCTTAGTTTGCTTTTGTTTTTGTTTTAGGTATAGTTGTTAATAATTGTGAGTTTGCTGTCATTGTACTGTACATATTTGTTATCTTTTTTTAGATAAGTCCCTTTAACATTTCATATAATAAGGGTGTGGTGATGATAAACTCCTTTCACATGACCTTATCTGAGAAGCACTTTATCTGCCCTTCCATTTTAAATGAAAGCTTTGCTGGATAGAACAATCTTGGATGTAGATCCTTGCTTTTCATGACTTGGAATACTTCTTTCCAGCCCCTTCTTGCCTGCCAGGTCTCTTTTGAGAAATCAGCTGACAGTCTGATGGGAACTCCTTTGTAGGTAACTTCCTCCTTATCTCTTGCTGCTTCTAGCCTTCTCTCTTTAATTTTAATCTTGGGTAATGTAATTATGATGTGCCTTGGTGTGTTCCTCCTTGGGTCCAACCTCTTTGGGACTCTCTGAGCTTCCTGGACTTCCTGGAAGTCTATTTCCTTTGCCAGATTGGGGAAGTTCTCCTTTATTATTCGTCCAGACAGCTTTTCCACGTGTTGCTCTTCCTCTTTTCCTTCTGATACCCCTATAATTCAGATGTTGGAACGTTTGAAGATGTCCTGGAGGTTCCTAAGCCTCTCCTCATTATTTTGAATTCTTGTTCTTTCATTCTTTTCTGATTGGATGTTTCTTTCTTCCTTCTGGTCTGCACTGTTGATTCGAGTCCCATTTTCCTTCCCATCACTATTGATTCCCTATACATTTTCCTTTATTTCACTTAGCATTGTCTTTATTTTTTCATCTAATTTGCTACCAAATTCAACCAATTCTGTGAGCATCCTGATTACCAGTGTTTTGAACTGTACATTTGATAGGTTGGCTACCTCTTCATCGCTTAGTTGTATTTTTTCTGGAACTTTGATCTGTTGTTTTGTTCGGGCCATTTTTTTTTGTCTTGACACTCCTGTTACGTGGTCAGGGGTGGAGCCTTAGGTGGTCACCAGGGTGGGGCAACCCACATTACTGCTTTGTGACGCTATATGTGGGGGAGGGGTCTGAGAGGGAACAATGATGTCTGCTCAGCTCTCAGCCAGATTTCAGTCACTTCCCCCGCTACCCACAAGCAAATTGGGCCCTTCTGGTGCTGATTCCTATGTGCGTGGGTTTGTGTACATTCTAGGACCATGTGCCTTTGCCCATTTTTTATTGGGTTGTTTTTTGGTGTTGGGTTTTGAACGTTCTTTATAAATTGTGGTTATTAACCCCTTTTCAGATGAATTAATATGTTCTTTCATTCAGTGGGTTGTCTTTGTATTTTGTTGATGGTTTTCTTTGCTGTGCAAAAACTTTTTAGTTCGTCGTAGTCCCATTTGTTTATTTTTTCTTTTGTTCCCCTTGCCTAGGGAGATATATCTGATAAAATATTGCTATGAGCAATGTCTGAGATTTTGCTGCCCATCTTTTCTTCAATTATTTTGTCTTTTAGAGTCAATTGTTGATAGACATATATTTATTGCCATTTTGTTATTCATATTTTTAATCTTTTTTTTCTTCTTAGAAATGACCCTTTGACATTTCATGTAATACTGGTCGGTGGTGATGAACTCCTTTTACTTTTTTTTGTCTAGGAAGCTCTTTTATGTCCTTTGGTTCAAATTGATAGGTTTGCTGAGTAGAGTAATCTTGGTTGTAGGTCCTTGCTCTTCATCAGTTTGAATATTTCTTGCCAATCGTTTTTTTGCCTGCAAAGTTTCTGTTGAGAAATCAGTGAACAGTTCTTTTTTTTTAAGCTTTTATTTGTTTTCAGAAAGAAGGGAAGGGAGGGAGAAAGAGAGGGAGAGAAACATCAGTTAGTTGCTGTTGCATGCCCCCACCTGGGAACCTGGCCTGCAATCCAGCCATGTGCCCTGAAAGCGAATCAAACTGGTGACCTTTCAGCTTGTAGGCTTGTGTTCAAATTCACTGAGTCACATCAACCATGGCTCAGCGGATATTCTTATGGGAGCTCCCTTGCAGGTTAATAACTGCTTTTCTCTTGCTGCTGCTAAGCTTCTCTTTGTCTTTAACATTGTACATTTTAAATATGATATGCCTTGGTGAGGGCCTCTTTGGGTTCATCTTGTTTGGTACTCTGTGCTTCCTAGACTTATGTGTCTGTTTTCTTTACCAAGTTACAGAAGTTATCTGTTGTTATTTTTTCAAATAGGTTTTCAATTCTTACTCTCTCACTTCTCCTCTGGCACCCCCATGACATGAATGTTGCTTTTCTTTTTTTTTTTTTTTTTTTTTTTTTTTTAAATTTTTTTTTTT
>PVIA01004610.1:0-133627 GCA_004024845.1 Tonatia bakeri
GGGGGTCAAAATTAGAAAAATCCCCCAGATTAACATATAAGTAAAAAAAGTATATATCATTTAATAAAACAAAAATATCTGTGTGGAAGCATTGCACTTAAAATAATTTGAAAGTTAGACTTGAGGCAGAAGATTGTATTTGCAAAAGCTTGTTTCTTTGGAACACTGTGGAACTAAACCTCTATGGTTAAGTCTGGAACTTAGGAGGGAGCTAAAATGATCCTCAGTTGATAGAATCCTTTAGCTCTTAGGAAAAGAAGGTGTAAATCCTTTTTTATATTTGAAGAAGAAGAAGGAGAAGGAGGAGGAGAAGGGGAAGAAGAAGAGGAAGAAGAAGAAGAAGAAGAAAGAAGAAGAAGAAGAAGAAGAAGAAGAAGAAGAAGAAGAAGAAGAAGAAGAAGAAGAAGAAAGAAGAAGAAAAGAAGAAGAACAAGAGGAGGAAGAGGAGGAAGAAGAGGAAGAAGAAGAATTGATGTAATGTAGCCCTTAAGATTGTAACAGTTATGATATGATAATATAAGCTTATAATAAAACATCACAATTATATATAGAAACAAACATCAGATTAGAAACAATGGATTCTAGACATTGCAATTATTAAATAATATAATATACAATGTAAAACAAGAATGTGTAAAGTGTGAGTTTCCAAGACAGCTGCATATTACCTGGAAGCTCCACCCACTTGCTCCCAGCCCCACAACAGCCTTTTAGCTGACCCACAGAGCAATCAACTCAAAATCCACCTGAGTGTGAGAGCATGTGTGAGTGAGCAAGTGGCATGGGCAAGTGAGCGGGTATGTGTGCGAGTATGCAAGTGCCGGTCCACCTTCAAAGGTACGTGGGGGGTGGGCCACCTGGGCTGTCCTGGCAGAGCTGCCACTGCTGCCGCCACCCAAACCAGCGCTTCTGTCCACACAGATTTGGAGTGGGGCCATTTTATGGAATTTACTCTATCTTCCTGGGGAAGAAGCAGCCGGAGCAGCAACACCTCAGTGCCCTGATTTGCCTTTTTTCTCTCTGTGCCAGGCCGGACTCTGCACCCCACCTCTGCTGGGAGCCAGGGTCCAGGAACTGTGGTACTTGCCGGGGAGGGGGCTGTTGCCTCCCCAGCCCCACGCACTGCTGGAACCGCGAAGGAGACAGAGTCTGGCTGAAGAGGACGCAGACTGACTGAGAAGCTGGGAGCTGTGGGGTCAAAAAGAGGTGGCCAGGGTAGCGCTGGCTGCAGAGACCATGGTGGGAGCACAGTGGTGTGAGCTAGAGGCTGAGACTCACTGGAGGTACTGGCGCTAGCACCCTGACACCATCCTCTGTTCTAGTTTTGCTAATGGCCTTTTCTCTTCCTTCCCCCACCCCATCGGGAAGAAATGAGACTTGAAAGAAGAGATGCATGCAGGATATATACAATCTATTGATTTGGGAGAGAGAGGTGTCAGTATGAGAGAGAAGCATCAATAGGTGGCCTCCTGTACATGCATCCCACAAACTGGGGATCAAAATCTCACCTAGAAGACCTCTCAAGGCAGAGATGGTTGTGTAGAGGTTGAACCCCATAGTCAGCCAGATGGGAAAGTTCCCACAATAAACAGGGCAATAAAAATCAGGCCTCAAATACAATAGGAGAGTTCACATAACCCACGAACGGGACATTCCTAGAGCATCCAGATCAGGAGATCAAGGAGTCTGCACCTTGGGGGCTCTCCATGCTGGGGAGAGATAGAAACTGTTAAAGACAAACACATCATCACTTTTTTTTTCTTACAGGGCAAAGCATAAGTTTTGTGTTTATAGCTAGTCACCTTGAGCCCCAGCAAAAGAAGGTTGGTTCAAACTGGAGATGTGCAGGGAGAGTCCAGAGTGGGAGGCACTGGGGAGAGTGTTGGGGAGCAGCTGTGGGATTTTCGGCCCAGATATACCTGAGCTCCACAGCAGCTGTCTTTCTTGAGAAGAGCTAACCCCTCCCAGGGGAAAATCAATTACCTTACCCTGTGGGATCCTGCTGCCCTGACCCTCTGTAATTCCCCTTGCCACAACCTCTGAAATCTTGTTTGCTCCACTCAGGAACCTTTTTGTTCTTTTTTCAGTTTTACTCTGTCTTGGTGTTCTGTTCTGTTTGTTTTTCTTTCTTTTCTCACAGTCTGCATCTTAACCCCTTGAGGAGACAGTAACATAAACAGACTCAGGGGTTGTTAGAGATTGGCTGTGGGGCACAGCCAGCACATACACTATCCTGGGAAACAGACTGCTGCTTACCACTCATGCGAGAGCTATAGAAACACCCTCTTGACATCCAGCAGACCCAAAATCTGGGCTCTGCAAGCCTACTAGGAGCCCCACCCTTGGGTTGTGGACACCCTTGGGACCAGTACTGATAAAATACAGCTTTGCAAAGCTGCTTGGTCCATCCTGGGAGGAGCCAAGTCAGGAAAAATTAGCCACAAACTGTGGATCGCCTGTAGATTTGAAAGAGCAGCCATTGTGGGCAGCACCTGACATTGGCTTACACCAGATACAGACATCAGAGTGGTTCCAAAAGGAGAAATCAGAAGGCAGAATTTAAACTGTGTTGACACAAATTCTCTTGGTTCTGTTTTCATGGACTAGAATAATTGAAATCATTAAAATGTCCTTACTACCCAAAGCAAGCTATAGATTCAATATAATTCCTATTAAAACATCAATGAGATATTTCTAGATCTAGAACAAATACCTCAAAAATTTATATGGGACAAAAAAAGAAACCTGAATAGCCACAGCAATCCTGAGAAAGAAGAACAAAATTGGGGAGATCAAAATACCTGATATCAAACCATACTATAAGGCCATTCTAATTACAACAGTCTGGTGCTGGCATCAGAATAGACACATAATTCAATGGAAAAGAATAGAGAGCCCAGAATAAACCCATGCCTCTATGGTCAATTAATATTTGACAGGGACATGAACATACAATGGAGTAAAAATAGTGTCTTCAGTAATTGGTGTTGAGAAAACTGGACTGGTACATGAAAAAAAAAATGAAACTAGACCACCAACATACAGCATACACCAGAGTAAGCTCAAAGTGGATAAAAAACTTAAATATAAATCATGATACCATAAAAGTCCTAGTGGAAAACATAGGCAGTAAATTTCATATATCCCATGTAGGAATATTTTTGCCTATATCTCCTAGAGCAAGGAAAGTAAAGGAAAGAATAAACAAATGGAACTAAATCAAATTAAAAACATTCTACATGGCTAAAGAAAACATCAGCAAAGTGAAAAGGGAACCAATCATATGGGAAAATATATCTGCAAATGATACCTCAGACAAGGTTTGATCTGCAAAACAGATAAAGAACTCACACAACTCCACTTCAGGAAGGCAATTCAATTAAAAAATAAGCAAAGGACTTGAACAGACATATCTCAAAGGAGGACATGCAGAGGGTTCAGGGACATATGAAAGGATGCTCAGCATCACTAGCCATCAGGGAGATGCAAATTAAAACCACAATGAGATACCACTTCTTGCCAATCAGAATGGCCATCATAACCAAATCAACAAACAAGTGCTAGCAAGGTTGTGGAGAAAAGGGAACCCTAGTACATTGTTGGTGGGAATGCAGACTGGTGCAGCCACTGTGAAAAACAGTATGGAATTTCATCAGAAAACGAAAGATGGAACTTGCTTTTGATCCTGCAAATCCACTGCTAAAACTCTACCCAAAGAATCCTGAAACACCAATTTAAAAGATCCTATGCACCCCAATGTTCATAACAGCACAATTTACAATTGACAAGTGCTGGAAGCAACCTAAGTGCCCATTAGTAAATGAGCAGATCAAAAAACTGTGATACATTTACATGAAGAAATACTACACAGCAGAAAGGAAGAAGGAGCTCCTACCCTTTGAGACAGCTTGGATGGATCTGCAGAGCATTATGCTAAGTGAAATAAGTTGGGTGGTGAAAGAAAAATACCATATGATCTCACCTGTTAGTGGAACCTAATCAGCAAAACAAACAAACAAGCAATATGTAAACAGAGACAGTGAAATGAAGAACAAATCAACCATAACCAGAGGGGAGGTGGAAGGGGACACAGGGGGGAAAGGAGGAAGGGTTGTCAAGGAACATGTATAAAGGACACATGGACAAAGCCAAAAGGGGGTAGGAATGAGGGTGGGATGTGGGGATGGCTGGGACGGGGGAGAGGAGATAGGGAAAAGTGAAGACAACTGTACTTGCACAATAATGAAAATATATTTAAAAATTAAAAACAAATATTTCATTGTAAAGTCATTAACTGTCTTATTGTAAAGATTAGAGACAATTGAAGAGAGACTTTGTGGATTAAAGATATATAGAGAAATATTAAAAATGGAACAGACAAGATGTGAACATATAAAATACAAATGCATATTTAAGATAGAGTGGATATGTATAGCATATATCTAAGTGGAGTTAAACAAAGAGAACATAGAGAAAATAGAAGAGAAGCAATATTCAGTTATCATTAAGAATGTGCCAAAAGTAATGGAAATCATCAATCCACCACCAACAACAAAAAAAAAACATATATTAAGACATCAAAAAGCAATTCACTGATTCATTCATTCATTTCACCATTAGAAATAATGCAATGAAACTGCTGAAAAAAAGTATAATGAAAGACTTAATTTCACTGAAATTTAAAAAATTATTTCCCAACTTAAAAAAATAAAACTACGCTGAGAAATGACTGGTCATAGCAATAATAAAAATCAAAATTGAATAGTATAATATCAGACTACACAAAGCAAATAATTTTAACTTAGATATAGTCAGCAAAATGATATTTCAATAAATATGAAAACTGAAAACATATCAAAACAAAAAACTTGAGCATTTACCATCAGTGTTTGTGAAAAATGTAGAAAGAATGCATTATGCAAAAGAATTTTTCCAGAAAGAATCCTTAAAATCCAAAAGTAGAAAACAAATAAATTTATAAATAACCTATTAGATAAGCATGATATTAAAAAAACATATAAAGATAAGCATAATAGGTTTTTATTAAGAGCAGGAATTAAAGTCTATACACTAGTAATACAAGTTCAGAAATAGACAATTAGAATTAAGTCAGTTGTAAAATCCTTGAGTTATTTAGGGGGGAAGTTCAAATAATAATTAAAATAATTTCAAGATTAAACCCAAAATATTTTCAAATATACCCTAAAACCCTAAAAAGAGTTTCACAGCTATGCTCTAAACCCCTAAAAATTATACAATAAAACTAAAAATATCTGCTAATCCTTAAAATAACAGAGAATAGAGAAAAATTTAATAGTGTGAAATACAAAGTAAAAAAGTTCATCTAAACATGGGAGAAATGTAACAGAAGTGGAACAAATTGACAGCAAATGTTCTATGATAGAAATAAATATAAATATAAAGTGAGTAAATATAAACATGAATGCATTTAATATAGTTGCAAAATTGACACTTTTGACTGAAAAAATTCTTGAGGGCATGGATTGTCGAAAGTAAAAATCTGGGAAAATTTATCCTGGACAAATTTTAATAAAAACAAAACAGGAATAGCTGTATTATCAGACTAAATAAAATTAAGGAGAAAACATTGTCATATATTGATATAAAGTTTAAATCATCATAAATACATGTAAAATATTTGTATAGCATACATATACATATATCTACATATTCTAACCTATGTGCACTAATAAAATTGGCTGTGTATCAAGCAAAAATTAATAGAACTGCAGGAACAAATATACAAGTCCATCATTATAATGGAAAATTTATTTGCAATCGATTTTTTTCATTAGTGTTAGGTCAAGATAAAATGGGTCTAAAAAATTAGAATAACAAAATAAATAAACACATTATATAAAACTCTAGCCCTGGCCGGTGTGGCTGAATGGATTGAGTGTTGGCCTGCAAAGCAAAAGGTTGCTGGTTTAATTCCCAGTCAGGGCACATGCCTGGGTTGCAGGCCAGGTCCTCAGTAGGGGGCATGTGAGAGGCAACTACATATTGATGTTTCTCTTCCTCTCTTTCTCCCTCCCTTCTCTTATCTCTAAAAGTGAATAAATAAATAATCTGAAAAAAACTCTAATACCTACAATTTGAAAGTATAAATTTGATAGTACGGCACATATAAACATTTGCAAATATTGATTACATAATATGCCAAAAGAAAGCCTCAACAAACTTTAAAGAATTGTTATCCTGTAGACTATGTTGCTTAGCAAAATGAAATAAAATTAGAAGTCAATGATAAAAAGCTAAATTAAAACTATCTAAACTAGTAGATTTAAGAAGATAACTCAAATAATTTAAAATAAAAATAAATCATATTCAACTTTTGGTCAAGATGACAAAGTATGTAAATGCTATTCTCACCTCTGCCCACAACCACATAAAAATTATAACTACAGAGCAATTATCTTTGAGAAACATTTGAAGACTAGCTAAACAGAAGTCCTGTAAATTTGTATACAGAAAAAGCCTCATTGAGAATAGTAGGATGGGTGGAGACACAGAATCAATGGGCCCCAGTCCATGGTGTGGCAGTTAAGAAACAGGAGATAAATTTCAGCTGTGGAGATCTACCCCTGAAGAGCAAAGAGTCCAAGCCCCACATGGGATCTGGAGCCCAAGGTTCCAGTTCAAGCAAGAGAAGTTCCTATAACTTCTGGCTGTGAAAACCAATGAGGGCTGCAATGAAAGGAGAGGGAGTACCTCTAGAGTCCCAGGCCTGTTTAAGGACATATTCACAGATGGACTTACTCACTATGAGCTCCAGTGATGGGGCAGCAGCTCAAAAAGCACCAGGAATATATAGGCTCTAAGGCAAGGGCTGGAGGGACAACTTTGTCCCAGACAGAAATTCTGGCAGAACAGAATTTTGTTTTTGTTCAACCCTTCCCACACCCAGCCTGTAGGTGCAGACAGGGCCAAGTCTGAGTCTCCATCAACTTGGATAACAGCTTTCACCCCACCCTGGTGATTTGCTGAGATACTACACCACCCAATTTTCAGACCCACCAAAGACATTTGCAGCAGCTTTTCCACACAAATGGCCTGTCTCAGCTTGCACTGCACTAAAATCAAAGGTTCTTGAAGACCAAACAAGTAGCATCTAGCCTCAGCATGCCCTGAAACTCTTAGTAAGTTGTCCCAAGACTGACTCTCATGAGATCCAGACTCACTTCATAACTTAGTGTCTCCCAGGTGCCTCCAAAAGCAACAATCATCTGCAGATCACTTTTGTAGTTTATACCAGGTAGCCGCAGGCTGTGCACAGATAGCAGCTGACCTTGACTTCATTTCTCAAGAGGTCCCAGAACCAATACACCTCACTGCCAGCTTCAGACCACAGCTAGCAGAGTACCACTCAGCCACCTCCACAAATATCATACTCAAAGAACAGATTTGGCAGGCACCAGAATCCAGGCAAAATGAATCCTACTCCACGGGGTCAGCCCCTGCACACATCTACTAATTCCTTACATCTAATCAGCCTGAGGGTCAGTCCCTCCCACTGACATGCAAACAGCAATCCAGGCTCAACTATAATAGGAGAACACACACAGGTGACCAAGGGAAAAGATGCCAATGGGCCCCACAGGACACCTACTACACAAGTACAATCTGCCAAGACTCAGAGATGTAGCAGACCTATATAATTCATAAAAAACAAACAGGGAGTCACCCAAAATGTAGAGAAAACATATCTAAAATAAAAGAATAAAACAAAATTCAAGAAAAAAACTAAACTAAATGGAGACAAGAAATTTACTACATGCAGAATTTAAAACACTGGTTATGAGGATGGTCAATGCACTTAGGGGAACAGTAGATAAATTCAGTGAGAAATTTAACAAAGAGATAGAAAACATAAAAATGAATCAATCAGCCAGAAATGAAGAATATATTAACTGAAGTGAAGAATACATTAGAGGTAATCAATTGTAGATTAGATGAAGTAGGGAATCTAATCAGTAATTTAAAAGACAAGGTAGAAGAAAATACCCAATCAGACCGCCAAAAAGAAAAAAAAGAAATAATTTTAAAATGAGGATAGTTTAAGGGTCCTCTGGGACAACATCAACCATATTTGTATCACAGGGGTACCAGGAGAAGAGAGAGAGCAAGGAATTAAAAATTTATTTGAAGAAGTAATAATGATGGAAAATCTGATGAAGGAAATGGACATACAAATCCAGAAACATAAGAGTTCAAACAAGATGAACCCAAAAAGGACCACACCCAAACACATTATAATTAAAATGACAAAAGTTAAAGATAAAGAAACTTAAAAGCAGCAAAAGAAAAGCAGTTAGTTACTTACTAGGAGCTCCCATAGCAGCCTATCAGCTGATTTCTAAGCAGAACTATTTTATGCCAGGAGGGACTGGCACAAAATATTCAAAGTGATGAAAGCAAGGAGCTACAACTAAGAGCACTTTATCCAGCAAGACTATCATTTAGAATTGAAGGACAGATAGCGTTTCCTAGACAAGAGAATGCTAAAGGAGTTCATCACCAAAAAAACAGTATTACGTAAAATGTTAAAAGATCTTCTTTAAGACAAAGAAGGAAAAAGATCAAAATATGAATAATAAAATGTCAATAACTATATACCTATTAATAATTACTTAAATGTAAACATATTAAATGCTCTAATCAAAAGACATCGGGTAGTCAAATGGATAAGACAACAAGATCCATACATATGCTGCTTACAAAAGACCCAGTTAAAATCAAAAGCTACACACAGACTGAAAGTAAAGGAATAGGAAAGAATATTTAATGCAAATAGGAATTTTAAAAAACATGGGGTAGCAATACTTATATCAAAGTAGACTTTAAAACAAAAGACCAAAAATACCCAGCAACACCATTTCTGTTTATTTATCCAAAGAAATCAAAGCAGAATTTGAAAAGACATGTATATTCTATATTCATCGCAGCATTACTTACAATAGCCAAGACAGGGAAGTAACTTAAGTGTTCCACTTAAAGATGAATGAATAAAGAAGATATGGTACATATTTTCTATGGAATATTAGTCACATTTGTGACAATATGAATGGACCTAGAGGGTATTATGCTATATGAAATACATCAGAAAAATAAAAAGACAAATACCACATAATTTCACTTGTATATGGAATCTAAAATAAACAAATAAATAGAAACAAACACATAGACACAGAGAACAAACTGATGGTTACCAGATGGAAAAATGTTGGAGAATTGGTGAAAAATGAGAAGTAATTAAGATGTGCAAATTGCCAGTTATGGAAATAGCCATGTGTATAAAAAGTACAGCATAGGGAATATAGCTAATAATATTGTGATATGTAGGTATGGTTTCAGGTAACTACTATACTTATCAGGTTGATCACTTTATAAGTTATATAAATGTTGAATCACTGTGTTGTACACCTGAAATTAACGTAATCTTGTATGTCAACTGTAATTGAAAATAAAAACTATATTTAAAAAATAGTAAGTCATATCCAAGACTCAAAATAATGAGATCTAAAAATAATAAGAATGCTATATAATCAACTCTGAAAACTAACAAAAATAACAAATTTAAAGAAATTTAAATCACTATACATCCTTATTGAAATATAAGAGGCTATAAATTAATGAACACAGAAACTATCTTAATATATTAGAAAAAAAGCAGGGACTAATGCAGAGAAATTAGAAAACTGATAGTAAAGACTTGAAATGATAAACATAATTGCTAAAAATACAAATATAATATTATATAAGGCAATAAAAAGAGAAAGAAGACATGGAAGAAAAAAGAAATAGACATAATAATTACTATACAGCAAAAAATGTAGGAGAATAATGTGGAAATTTTCGTGCTAAAAATAAATGTGAAAACCCAGACAAATTGGACAAATTTCCAAGAAAATGTAATATTAAATCTGAGTGAGGAAGAAACAGAAAGCCTGAGTAGTTCAAGAATCTCAAAAGAATATATATCTGGAATAAACTGCTTTCTCTCAAAAGAAAAAATTATTTACAGGAAAATTTTATGATGCTTTCAAAGAACAAATTACTCCAACTTAATAACATCTTCTAAAGAATAAAAATAGAAATACTTTTTAACTTATTTTATGAATTTATTTGAACATTAATAAGAAAACTAGAAAAAGGCTGTACATCAATCTTTTTGAAGACCAGATTAATTCATAAAACTAGAGGTAAATATGTTAAAAACATTAGCAAATATAATCCAGCTATTTCTATATATTAGTATATTATGAACATATTGAATTTATTACAGAAATTTAAGAGTAATATATATTAGTAAATAAAAAAATTTATTATAGAATGGGGAAATTATGATCATTTTACTAGATACCATAAAATACATCTGATATAAGTCAAAACACACTTATAATAAAATGATTTTTAAAATTCAAATATTGGGAGAATTTCTTATCAGGCAAGAAGTATATTTGCCAAAAATTATAAAACTTTACTGTATTGATGAGTTCTTAAAAGCATTCCCTTTAAAATAAAAAGTTATACAAGTAATTTATTTTATAATCTCTATGTCCACAATGAACAAGAAATTTATCAGTCAGAGAAAGACTTAAAAAGAAATCAAACTTATAAAGGTTGAAAAGGAAAAAAACTGATGAAATACCTATAAACTGAAAACCAAAAAGAATCTGCAGATCAGTTACTAGAAATAATGACAGCTAGGTTAGCAAAGGGTTGGAGACAGAATAAATATATGACAATTAATTGGATTTTATATACTACAACCACCAATTAGAAAACATACCAGTACTACTAATAATAATGGGAAACATATAATAACAAACCTAATGAAAGATTTGAAACAAAACATGAATTTTTTAAAACCTTATTGGAGACATTTCTTCTTTAAAAAAATTCTTTAAATTTTTTATTGTTCAATTACAGTTGTCCCCATTTCCCCCCATTACTCTCCCCTGCCATACCCACTCCCACCTCCCACATTCAATCCTCCCCCACCACCGCAGTCTTTGTCCTTGGGTCCTTTTTACATGTTCCTTGACTTGACCCTTCACTTTAATAAAAGGAGAGACATATCATACTCATGGATAAGATGTTTATTGTCTCCTAATTGATCTATGCATTTGACACAAGTTTATTAACTTTCCATTGGATGTGTTTGTGTAACTTAATGAGCTAATTCTAAAATTTATATAGAAAAGTATAAGAACAAGGAATCAATAATACCTCAAACTATACAGAAGCAACATTTATCTTCTATCTGTCTTAATACACTTAGGTTGCTGTAACCAAATACCACAGACTGGGTATTTTATAAACAATGGAAGATTATTGCTTATACTTCGGGAGGCTAGGAGTTGGAGATCAGGGTATGCCTTCCTGTCTTCCAGGTTGCAGACCCTCATGGGGGAGGGGGCTGGGGAGCTCTATGAGATTACTTTTATAAAAGCACTAACCCCATTCATGAGGGCTCCATCCTCATTACCTAATCACATCCCAAGGGCTCCACCTTCTAATACCCTCACATTTGAGGGTAAGAGTTTCAATGTGTGAATTTAGCAGGGCACAAACATTGAGACCATATAGTGTTTATAGTATTATAAAGCTTGTTATGCAGATAAAATAAATACAAATATATAAGAACAAAGGATCAATAATACTCCCAAGTAGTTCAGAAGCAGAATTTACCTTAATTGGAGATTAAAAATACCAATAAATGTAACATGTGAGAGAAACATGAAATCAAGTCATTAAAGTATTTCTCTGATTATTTGCTACCCAATTTCTTTCCCTTAGAAATGCACCTGACACAAAGTAAGTGTTCAATAAATATTGTAAAATGGATTTTACAAGATCTGTGGCATTTGTAGCACTGCTGAAAACTGAGAGAAAGATACAATTATTTCATGAATTATTCTGGGATGATTGACTTCTGCTTTTACCATTTATTCTGTAAAATTAAATTCAAGACATTGAAAATTTAAATGTGGAAAGAAAACATTGCAATTTTACATTTAAAATATGTGAAAATATAGATATTATCTTAAGGAATATTTTATTTTTTAATTTTTATTGAAAACTATTTGAGATGTATTATTAAATTTAAAAGGAGGTTACAAAATTTTTGAATGAGAAGATTCCAATTTTATTTTATAATATACACATAATGCTAGGGATGCATAAAAATCTGACGACATGCATGTCAAAATAATTGCAATTACTTTTGAATAGTCAGGTTATATTTATTTTTTCTCTGTTTTGTCACATTTGACCCCTATAATGAACATGGAATGACTTACATTAAGATTTTAAAATATATAAAATTTACACAAAATGAGAAGCACTTTGATTTAACCAGTAAATATGTTCAATTTTTCTCTTATATTTGAGTTTATAACATTTTGCAACTATTTTTTTAAAAAGTAATAAGAAAAAAACTGGAGGGACCACCTTTTCTCCCAACCTGAGCATGAAATACAGTCCCTCCCATTTTGGTGGATTTGTGTATACCTGGCCTCTCCACAGCTCTTCCAAGCTTCTGTTTCTTCTCATGTGACTGAAGCCTCCCAAAACTGGTAGATTTAAGATTTCTACTTCAGATCTGCTGCGAATCCAGTGCCTGGTTATATGGCTATTAACAATCAAAACATAAAATGGCTTTCCATGCCCTGCAAATAAATGCTTAATTCAAAATTGCAATGAGAAATATGCCTTTAACTCTTCCTCTTTCCATTTTAATTTTCCTGCTTACTTTTGTTCTTATTCTCATTCTTATCATAGACTATATCTTTTTATTGTTTATGCTGTTATAGCTGTCCCAATTTTTCCCCTTTTTCCCCCAGTCCCCAGCTCCACCTTCCCACGGTCAATCCACACACTGTTGTTCATATCCATGGGAGATGCATATGTGTCTTTGTCTAATCCCTTCACCTCTTTCAACCAGTCCCAACCTCCCCCAGACCCTCTTACAACTATCAATCTGTTCCTTATTTCATACCTTTGATTCCATTTTGCTCATTAGTTTATTTTGTTCCTTATATTCCAGTTATAAGTGAGATTGTATGGTGTTTGTCTTTCATTGCCTGGCTTATTTCACTTAACATAATAGTCTCCAATTCCATCTGTGCTGCTGCAAAGGTAAGAATTCCTTCTATGTTACTGCTGGTCATGGTCCATCATGTAAATGTACCACAGCTTTTTTATCCATTCATCGACTGATGGGCACTTAGGCTGTTTCTGACACTTGGCTATAATAAATAATAGTATGAACATAGAGGTGTATATATTCATTTGAATTGGTGCCAGGGGATACTTTGGATATAATCCCAGCAGTGGAATTGTCTGGTCAAAGAGGAAGTTCCATTTTTAATTTTGTGAGGAAACTCCATACTGTTTCCCACAGTGGCTGCACCAGTCTGCATTCCCACCAACAGTGCACCAGGGCTCCTTTTCTCCACATCTTTGCCAGCACGTGTTGTTCGTTGACTTATTAATGATGGCCATCTTGGCAGGTGTGAAGTGGTATCTAAATGTGGTTTTAATTTGCATCTCTATGATAGCTAGTGATAGTGAGCACTTTTTCATATGTTGATGGGTCATCTGTATGCCCTCCTTGGAGAAGTGTCTATTCAGGTGTTCTGCCCATTCTTTAACTGAATTGTTTGTCTTTCTGATGTTTAGTCTTAAGAGTTCTTTATATGTTTTGAAAATTAAATGCTTGCCTGAAGTATCATTGTCAAATCTGTACTACACAGGGATTCCTTTTTCATTGTGCTGATGGCTTCTTTAGCTGTGTAGAAGCTTTTTAATTTGATGAAGTCTATTTATTTATTTCCCTTTGTCTCCCTTGCCATAGGTGATATACCAAAAAAATATTGTTAAGTGGGATATCTAAAACTTTACTGCCTGTGTTTTCCTCTAGAATTTTTTTATGGTATTTTGACTTAGGTTGAAGTACTTTACCCATTTTGAGCTTATTCTAGTATATGGTGTGAGTTGGCGATCTAGTTTCATTTTTTTGTAAGTAATTAATCCAGTTCTCCAGACTGTCCCATTTATCTATGTGCCTGTTCTTATGTCAGAACAAGATTGTTTTGATTACAGTGGCCTTAGAGTTTAGTTTTATATCAGGTATTGTGATCTCTCCAACTTTGTTTCTCAAGATTGCTAAGGCCATTGGGACTCTTTTTTGGTTTCACATAAATTTTTGGAATATTTGTTTTATATCTATGAAATATGCCATTGACATTTTTATAAGAATCCATTGAATCTGTAAATTGTGTGGGTAGGATGGACATTTTAGTGATGTTAATTTTTCCAGTCCATTAGCATGGTATGTTCTTCTATTATTTGTATCTTCCTCAATTTCTTTCTTTGGTGTCCTATCGTTTTCCAAATACAGATACTTTACCTCCTTGGTTAAATTTATTCCTAAGTACCTCATTTTTTTCTGTTGTTGCTATAGTAAATAGGGCTTTTTCTTAGTTTCTTTTCCTGATAGTTCATTATTGATGTATAGATATACTATTTATTTTAAGTATTGATTTTGTATCCTGCTACTTTGCCACATTCATTTAATGGACATAGTAGTTTTTTTTGGTGGAGCTTATAGGATTTTCTATGTGCAATGTTATACCATCTTCAAATAGTGACACTTTTACTTCTTCCTTTCCAATTTAGATGTCTTTTATTTTTTTATTTTTTATTTTTGTCTGATTGCTGTCGCTAGAACTTCCAGTACTATGCTAAATAAGAGTGGTTTAAGAGAACATCCCAGACTTGTTTCTGATCTTAGAGGAAATTTTTTTAGTTTTTTGCCCATTGAGTATGATGTTGGCTGTTGGTTTTTCACATATGGCCTTTATTATGTTGAGGTATTTTTCCTCCATCCCCACTTTGCTCAGAGTTTTTATCATAAATGGGTGCTGGATTTTACCAAATGCTTCCTTTACATCTATTGGTATGATCATGTAAGTTTATCTTTCATTTTGTTTATGTGGTGTATCACATTTATTAATCTGCAAATACTGTAAAAACCTGGCATCCCAGGGATGAATGCCACTTGATCATGGTGCATGATCTTTTTAATATGTTG
Organism: Tonatia bakeri; assembly: GCA_004024845.1. Classification (NCBI taxonomy): domain Eukaryota; kingdom Metazoa; phylum Chordata; class Mammalia; order Chiroptera; family Phyllostomidae; genus Tonatia; species Tonatia bakeri. The sequence goes on from PVIA01004610.1 coordinate 15,122, forward strand.
CTGAATCTGGTTTGCTAGCATTTTGTTGAGGATTTTAGCATCAATGTTCAGGGTAATTGGCCTATTGTTTTCTTTATTTGTTGTGTCTTTACCTAGTTTTGGAATTAGAATAATAGTGGTCTCATAAAAGAGCTTGGAAGCATTCAAACTAGAATTTTTTGGAATAGTTTGAGAAGGATAGGCGTCAGTTCTTCTTGACTAAGAAATTCTTTATTACACCTTCAATTTTATGGTTACCTTGCTGTGTTGAGTAATTTTGTTTGCAGATTCTTGCTTTTCATTTCTTCAAATACTTCTTGCAAACCCCTCTGTTTCTGTTGAGAAATCAGCTGACAGTCTCATTGGAGCTCCCTTGTAGATAACTGTCTGTTTCTCTCTTGATGCCTCTCGGATTCTCTCTTTGTCTTTAAAATTTAACGTTTTAATTATAATGTGTCTTGGTGTGAGTCTCTGTGGGTTCCTCCTGATTGGGACTCTCTGCACTTCCTGAACTTGTGTGACTTTTTCTTTTAGCAGGCTATGAACTTTTTTTGTCATTATGTCTTCAAACAGAGTTTCTATCCCTTGCTCATTTTTTATCCTTTTTGTATCTCTATGATTCAGATATTGTTATGTTTCATGTTTTCCCATCCTTATTCTTTTTAAGTCTTTTTTTCTTTTTGCTACTCTGGTTGAGTGTTTTTTCTGCCTTGTCTTTCAAATAAGCTGATTCGATCCTTGTTTCATTTCAGATATTGCATTCTTCATTTCAGATATTGCATTCTTCATTTCCAACTGGTTCACATTCAAGGTTTCTATGTTCTTTCTCATGCTGATGTGCTTTTAACTAAGTTCTTTGTAGTTCTCACTAAGTTCCTTGAGCATCCTTATATCCATTACTTTGAACTATATGACTGATAAATTGCTTACCTCAATTTAATTAGCTCATTTTCTGGGGATTCTTTAATTTCTTTCATTTGGGTGTTATTTCTTTGTTCCCTCATTTTAGCTGACTCCTTTTGTTTGTTTCAACATATTAGGTAGATCTGAGTTGACTACCTGTCTTCATGGGGTAGTCTTATATGGTAGGAGGCCTATGGGACTCAGTGGTGTAGCCTCCTTGATCTTCTGAGCTGGATGCTGTAAGAATGCCCCTTGTGTGGCTTATGAGGGCTCTCCTATTATATTTGCACTTTGATTTTTGTTGGCCCATTCATTGGTGGGTTCTTCTTTCTGGTTGGCTGACTGAGAGTCTCAGCTTGTACTATGTCATGTATCCTGCTATAGCAGGAAGAAATACTGAAAGAAGAAAACAAATCAACACAGAAAACTAAACCCACACAAGCCAAAAAAAAGGGGGAAATGAAAAGAAAAGAAAGAAAGAAAAAAGAAAGAATACAACAACAGCAAAATCAATGATAACAGAGAAAAGAATAATAAAAGTTGAAAGATAAATAGAGTATTACAAGAAAAAGAAAAATACAATATGACCAAAGGAAAGAAAAATTATTATGAGAGGACAGAGGGAAGAGAAACATTAACAGTAAGAAACAGAAACAGGGAATCACTACAAAATAACAAAGAATGGAAAAGATAAAATTTAAAAATATAAGAAAATGAAGGAAGAAAGCATAATGGAGTAAAAAAATGAAGAGTAAAATATGAAATTTGAAAGAAAAAATAGATAAATATAAGAAAAAATTGAAGAAAAATAGAAAAATGATATAAACCTATGCAAAAGAAATATAATGAACATAATGAAAAAGAACAAAGTGGAATTTGTTTCAGGAGGTTTAGTGCTTGCCTGCTGGGTTCCCCCTCTATATATAACTCTGATGTTGTCTGAAGCTGGTATAATCTTTAAAAAGTAAAGCAGTTGAGCATGTTGAAATTAAGAAATTCTATTTACCAAAAATTAGGATTTGACAAAGTAACAAACTGAAAACTGGAGAAAGTATTTGTAATATAACTGAGGAGAGTAATTATAGAAAATATATAAAATTCTTATAAATAAATAGAAAAATAAACAATTCAATAAAATGGGCAAACTTTTAAAATAAACACTATTTATAGAACCTAAATAATGAATAGAGCTATCATGACATCTTCATTCTCCTTAGTAATCAGAAAATTACTAATTAATACTATAATGATCTCCCATGTTATACCCACTAGACTGACAACAATTATGATTGATAGTACAAGTGTGGTGAGAATATAGATTAATGAGGACCTTCTTATGCTGCCAGCAGGGGTGTAAGTTTGAACAATCCTTTTGAAAAATAATTTTGCATTAACTTTTAAGTATGAACATTCATATGTCTTATGACTGAGCAATTCCACTTCTAGATCTATAACATAGGGAACTCTTGCATATGCATACCATAAGACACTTACAAGTACACTATATTTATAGCAATATTCCTCTTAATAGCAAAAACCTAAGACAACCAGGCATCTATCAGCAGAAAAGTTATAAATAAACTATTAAATAATCACAGAAACAGATGTTAGATTACAGTGAAAATAAATAAACTACAGTTTTATGAAACTATATGAATGAGTTTAAAAAAACTTGCTGAGTGATACATCATCAAACTATGTTTCTTAAAGCAAAGAAATGGTAAATACAAATTTCAGGCAGGTATCACCTATGTGGAAAGGTAGAACAGTGGGATGGAGGAGAGACATACCTACTGAGGCAACATTATTGATGATGCTTTATTTCTTAACTAGATTGGGGGCTTCTAAGTGTCTTTTTTTGTTGTGCCTTATCACCTGCATTAATATGTGTCAAATGTCACACAATTGAAGTTTTAGAGCATTCATCAAAGCTGTGCACAAGAACAAAACTAATCTGAAATAGAATATAATCTATGATATACTCATAACACTCATATCATATCATATCATATCATATCATATCATATACTATACTATATGTTCCTTCTGAATTTTCAGTAAACATAACTGTCTTTCTGTATGGTTTCATGAATAAAATTTCATCCACGAATACCAATAATAAAATTTTACATTTTTATTGAGGTAATAACAGAACTTATTACTACCTTGAATGGTTTCTTCTGAAATGCACATCCTGGTAATTAGTACTATAAAATCAGAAAGCTTAACTTGAGAGAAGAATTAAGAAGAATTAACTTGAGAGAAGAAAGCTTAAAGAGAAGAATGCTTATAATACTGTTAAAGTGGAATATGGTTTTTCAAGAGTGCCATAACTAACACTATTTTAAAAGGGCAGAATGAATGAAGGCTTTCAAAAGTATATGTTGTGGCCTCTGGGATATTGTAATTATTTCCTATGAAAATGGCTGAAAACAACTTAACTCTAATTTAATGTAAAAGAAGAAAATAACAAATTTTGTTTTATTCCAAAGATGTTAACATATTTTCATGAAAGGAAAACTATGAACAATACTTAGATTTAACCATTGTAAGATCAGGTACCATACACTTCTAAGTATTTTTTAACTTCTTTATTTTTTATTTATAGACTCCCACAGTTCTTAAGAATAAATCTCACTCAAAGTCTTAAAATTCATTGGTTCTACAAGTGCTTAGCTCAACCTCTACTGATAATATGATTTGAATTATGTAAGTTTGCTGCTAAAAAATATCTTGGGCTTTTTCCTGAATATGTCCACTTTCAACTTCATGATGTCATTCTAAATCACTATCCCTGATTTATAATTTAGCAATTCTTTTCCATCATTTATTAAGAAGCATGATTTATCTGATCTCAGGGTTGAGTACATTTTCTAAACATAAAACCTAAGAAAAATATAATAATGGATAAGACAATATATTTTAGTGCATAAAAATTTAAAAGGGAAGAGAAGAAAAGATAACAGTTTCTGATGTTAATACTTACAAAATGATGTAACAACTCACAGAATGAAAACTTGATAAACTAGATGAAGACATATTTTAGGGGAAAGTAATTATTTCAGTTTGATTGAGAAATATTTCTGAGACAAACCAGAAGATGCCACCTGATACTCAAAACTAAACTCCAAGCGGAAGTGAAAACTTTTAGAGGCAAGTAGATAGCTGAAGCTCTAGATGTGGGAGAGTTTTCCCGGGGAAAAGTTAAAACTGAGAGGAGAAAGAAGACTGTGATGAGCACAGATAGATTTTTTTTGTGTTTTATTTGGTCATACAATATTATGTCAGTTCCAAATGTGTAATATAGTTATTCGATGTTTATAGTTTTAAAGGCTTGTGTCTTAGTCCTGCAACACTGACAGTTTGATTTAGTAGGTCCAGCTGAAACACAAAAACTTGTATTTTATCAAGCAGATATTCTCTGGACCATACCTTGAGAGAGGCTAAAGGACCAGGAAAAACTACTCTTTTGTCTGTGTTTCAATTGTCTGTACGCACATATTGTGTCTCACCTTATTTTTAAAGTAGTTCCATACATATTTATGACATGAATGAAGGAGTCATGAATGAAAATGACACAAAAGGGTTGCAAGGATTTTCAACTATAAAGGAAAGAACCATCTAAAAGGAAACTATACCTAACTATATACTTAAAAATAGGTTATTTTAGTTCAGCATAACTTCAACTGCAAAAAATACTTTAAAACACATACATTTTATATATAAATATTATTTCTTTGAGTTATTAGAGTATCTTTGAATATACACGTTGCTTTATTGTACTTTGCAGATATTCTTCCTTTTACAAGTTGAGGATTTGTGACAACTCCGAACTGAGCAAGTCGGTTAGCACATTTTTCCACAGCATTTACTTGCTTTATGTCTGTGTGTCATATTTTGATAATTCTCACAATATTGCAAACTTTTTTATTATTATATTTGTTATGGTGGTCTGTGATCAGTTGTTGGGAACCACTCTGCCTGGTTTCAGAAGCTGTAACCCCCTCATGACTAAGGCTGCAGGAGCGACCTTGAGACCATAAAACACTAAGGAGACAAAGCCTATCTCCCTGGCAGGAGCACTGCTCCTGCTCCTTTTACTTCATCCATAACTGGTCCCCCATGCTTGATCAGTTAGCCAATGATGGGTAAGATTCCCCAAAGAGGGGAATGAACTAAGACAGGCACAATCATGTGGTAGGTCCCCAAGGAAGGACTTGGGGAGCTACAGCAAAAGCAGGTGATGGACCTTTGCCCCTCGGCTTTGACAAAGCCTGAGTCATTATTCTGTCTGCAAGAAGTCTCCTAATCTCTTGGTCGCCTTACTTCCCCTGACTGACGTAAGCCTGAAACAATGACAGAGGGTGGTATAGCCCTGTGCTGGAAAGGGCAGGTTCCCTGGGCAATCAGGCCTAAGAAAGAATATTTAAAATCCTGTGAAACCTGCTTTGTTTAGAATGCTCTCAATTGAATGATAAGGGTCCAAGCAAGAAGTAAGTTTTTTCCTCAAAGTTTTACAGCTCTTTAGCTATCTGACCCTGACTCAAAATAGGCCCTCAGACTTCTATGTTATCTATTGTTTGATCCTTACTGCCTGACAATGATTAATGAGCTTTATCTGTATTCTTCTGCAAACAAACCCAATAAAAGCCCATTGAGGAAAAGGCTCTCAGTCCTTCTCCTTTGAGAGATCGGCCACCTTTCCTCTCCAAGCAGATCATGTCTTGGTAGACTTATTCTCATCTGTAGTGGCCAAGAAGGCCCTGTGGGTGGAGCCCCCCAACAATCAGTGATCTGTGATGTTGCTTTTATAATTGTTTTGGTGCACAATGAATGGTGTCCATGTAAGATGGCAAACAGTTGATAAATGCTGTGTGTGCTCCATTGACTGGCCATTTCTTTCTTTCCTCAGGCACACCTGTTCCCTGAGACACAAGACTATTGAAATCAGGCCAGTTAGTAACCCTGCAGTGTCCTGTAAGTGTTCGAACAACATAGCTGTGCATCTCCCACTTGAAATCAAAAGCTGAATATCATTAAGCTTAGTGAGGTAGCTGAGGCAGGCTAAAATCTAGATCCCTTACACCAAATAGTTAGGTTGTGAATGCAAAAAAAAATTATTGTGTAAAATTAAAAGTGCTCCTCCAGTGAACACATAAATAACAAAAAAAGAAAAACAGCATTATAGCTTAAAGGGGAGAAAGTTTTAGTGCTCTGGACAGAAGATCTAACCAGCCATACCATTCTCTCAAGTCAAAGCCTAAACCAGAACATGGTCCTAACTCTCTTCAGTTCTAAGAACAGTGAGGAAGCTGTACAAATAAATTTGAAGTTAGCAAAGTTTGGTTTATAAGATATAAAGAAAGGAGCTTTCTCTGTAATATAAAAGTGCAATAGGAAAGAACAAGTGCTAATGTACAAGCTACAGAAAGTTATCCTGACAATCTAGCTGAGATAATAATTGCAGGTTGCTACAATTTTTTGTGTAGATTTTAAGTGTAGATGAAACATCTTTCTGTTGGAAGAAAACTCCATCAAGGACTTTCATAGCTAGAGAGGAGAAGTCAATACCTGGCTTCAAAGCTTTAAAGAACAGGCTGACTCTTATGTTAGGGTCTAATGCAGCTAGTAACTTTGAGGTAAAGCCAATGCTCATTTACCAATCTGAAAATTCTGGAACCCTTAAGAATCCTGCTAAATCTACTCTGCCTGCACTCTATAAATGGGACAACAAAGCCTGGATGACAGCACATTTGTTTGTAACATGGTTTGCTGAGTATTTTTAAGCCCATTGTACTGATCAGGGAAAAAGAAAGGTTTCTTTCAAAATATTACTGTTCATTGACAATATACCTGGTCACCCAAAAACTCTTATTGGAGAATCACAGTGAGATTAATGTTGTTTTCTTATCTGAAAACATGTCTATTCTGAAGCTCATATATCTAGGAGTAAATTTGAATTTCAAAATTTATTATTTAGGAAATACATTTTATAAGGGTATAGCTACCTTAGATAGTGATTTCTCTGAAGATTTGGACAAAGAAAGTTGAAAATTTTCTGGAAAGGATAGTCATTTTAGATGCCATTAAGGAAATTCACAATGGTCTTAACACTTCAGATTGCCACATGGGCTCCCGCCATGACCGAGAGCAGCTGGACACCTCGGGACCAGACACTCCTGCAACTGTGCCAGCACACCTGGCAGCCAGTAAGCAGCCAAGGGGTCCTCTGCCTCCCAGTGGGAGGAGGTTCACAGACAACTAGTGATCTACAAGTGCTTTTTCAAGAGAGCTGATAAAGAACTTTTCCCCCAGAATTATTACTATACTGTTAAATGTGAGAGAAAGTGAAACAGAAAATGGCAAACACATCTCTATATTGGATCATTGGCAACATTATTAGCATCCCTCAAGCCAGGAAGAAATATGCAGTATCGCTCTAACTCTGGAAAGGAAGAAGAATTAGAACTTTATCTGAAAATTGTGACTCTATGTAAACAGAAATTAGCTGATAACAGCAAGTGTGCTGAGGCAGGGGTTGTGGCAGAACATGGTACTTATGGGAACAGGTAGATGCTAAAGCTACATACCATAGACTGTACATCTAATTAAATTTTGAATATTAAAACTTAGTTTTTTCTGATATAGAATGTTCTGGACTATAATTAGATTTTCTTCTTGAATTCTTAATCTGCAGCACTTTTAGACAAGAAAATCCTGGGCCCCATCTATAAGAGCAACCTGCTAATCAGATGACCTCGCCAGTCACCTAAACTCTGGATTACAGTCACCTTTCATTCTGCTTTTACTTACAAATCAATTCAAAATTTTGAAAAATTCTTTCCATCCATGATGCAGACACCAGCCCGCAGTGTCTGCGTCATTATGGATGAAATGAGACATTCACATGGACTACCAAGTTTGTGGAGGAAATAGGACAGCATGGCTTTTCTCTCAAGGGGAGCAAAAGCCTTGTCCCTTGCCATGACCAGCCTTTATTGGGTTTCTCAGCACATTACATGATGGTCCTCATTTACTATGCACAGACAGGTTCACTTTAGGTGGTTACCTTTTACAGAAAACAAAGGAGCCAATGCCACTAATCACATCACAGAAGAGGGATATTTGCAAATGAAAAGGCAAAAGTGGTTGAACTGGTTACACTCATCCTTGGAAGGTTTAGCATGGATTTTAGGAAGTTTCTCTGCAGTAAATGTCCTAAATTCAGGGTGAGGTAATTTTTTAGCAAGAGCAAAACTCAAAGTAGCCTAGGCACATTGCTGGACTGATTACCCATGGGAGAACCTTCCTATGGGCATGGGTCCTGTGCATCTCCGAGTGGGAGCTGGGCCCACACCATGCAGAATGGTCTCCTACACATTCACTTTATGATCATTATGGAAATACTTTTAGAGAGCTGTATTTTAGTATTTAGTAGTGAAGATTTTGTACAATAAAAAAAATATTTCTTATACCCTCAAATGCATGTTGTAATAAAAATTATTATTTGTATTAAAATTAGGTAAAATTGAGCACAAATTATAATTTTGTCAACTTTGTTTTACTTTTCCATTTTTTGTATGAGGGGGCTCCCGAAAACCAGAATTATCTTCTGGAGAGTAGACTCCTTGTACTACAGGCTCCCCCCACTAGGTGACTGTTCCAGGGATGCTTCTGGATCAGTGTGCTAGCTGGCATTGCTGTGAGAGGCTGTGCTTGATCAATGAATTTTTCTTTGGATGACTCTGTCAACACATCTGCCCATTTCATGATGGGCAATTTGCCCACATGACGCTGAGTGTTAAGCACTCACCTGCCCACATCACAATGAGTGTTAGGCAGTTTTTGACCAAAAATCAGCATGACCCCAGTCACCCTTATTATTCACCTGACCTTGACATAAGCAACTTTTTTTTGTTTCCCCAGATGAAATAAAGTCCTCACAGGAAAATGTATTGCTGTTGTGGAAGAAGTGACACAAAGAATGGCAGAAGCACTAAAAGGCATAAAAAATGATGAGTTCAAAATCTGTTTTGTGCAGTGGAAAGAAATCTTGATAGGTGTATTATATCTAATGGAGTACTATGAAGGTGACTGAAGTTTAAACATGTAAGAATAAATATACACTTATAATAACAAATTCCATTTTCAGGGGGTCCCTCATATTTTAAATGAAAAATTATGCAACTCATTATATTTTTTGATATCTATGAAATATAACAGAAATTATATGTGTATTATAATATTACTTTGCAATAATACACAAGTGCTTTCAATTATTTTAAGAAACTTTAGTTGATGAAGGAACAAAGTATAGGAAATTAAAAGTTGTTTTTATTTAACATGTTAATGGGTTAATATTTTGTTTATCAGCCTTTCACCAAAACAATGAATGTCTAGAGTGTTTTTTTTTGTCTTTGGTTTTTAAAAGTTACTGCTTCATAAAATTTGTGTTAGTTTATAATTTTTTAGGAAGTTTCTTTCATGTTGAATTAGATTGCTATAGAAAAAAGAAAAAAGAAGTTTTCAACTAAAATTATTTGAAACAATTTCACTTGCTCATTTCCATCTTATCTACTCAATGATTTGGAGCCAGTATCATTTTTTTTCTGTTAGTGTTGCCATCTTGATCTTAAACATTTAACCTCCTGAACCGTGAAAAAATACATTGCAAGTCACACAAAAAAATCATAATTCATGGGAAGAGACCAAGTATCTATATTAACAGGAGTTTGGAAGAAGTTGGTTCTAGACCTCAAGAAATCATGGATGACTGTGAGGGGTCTGAACCTTCAGGGACCAGATGTGGTAGAAATAGCAAAAGTACTAGAATTTATAAGTGGAGCCTTAAGATGTGCAAACTATTGCAATCTTAGGATAAAACTTGAGAGAATGAACAGTTGCTATGTGCATGAGCACAAAAAGTGATTTCTTGAGACGGAATCTATTCTTGGTGAAGAAGCTATGAAGATTGTTGAAGTGACAGCAAACTTGGAATATTACATAAAAGTGACAATAGATTTAGAATATTATATAAACAGATGATAAGGCATAGGCAGGGTTTGAGAGGAACTGTTTCCAATGTTTAAAGAAGTCCTAGTGCCAGTAGAATGCTGTCAAACAGCATTGCATGCAACACAGAAGTCATTCATGCAAGGAAGAGTTACCCATTAAGGCAAACTTCACTGTTGTCTTATTTCAAGAAATTGCCACAGCCTCCGCAACTTTAACAACAGCCACCCGGATCAGTCAGTGGCCATCAACATTAAAGCAAGATTTTCCACCATCAAAATTTATTAGAAATTGCTGAGGGTTCAGTAAGTTGATGGTTAGTATTTTTTAGCATTAAAATATTTTAATTAAGGTGTGTACACTTTTTAGACACAATACTATTACACACTTAATAGGCTACAGCATAGTGTAACACAATTTTTATATGCACTTGGAAGTAAAAAAAAATGTGTGACTCACTTTATTGCAATATTCACCTTATTTTAATGGTCTGGAACTCAACCTCTCATATCACTGTGGGATGCCTGTATTGTGAGAAATGTGTGCCCAGTTCATGTGTGACAGGACATAGCTGAGCAGTAGCCATTCTTAGATAGGAGCTGAACAGCAGCCATTCTCAGACAGCAGCCATTCCCAGATAAGCAGTTATCTCAAGGTCCTATGCTAACCCCTGCTTTCAGCAGCTGCACTCCTTCCCCCTCCTCCTTCTGTCTTTGTAACAAACATATAAGGAAGCCACAGCCTAAGCTGGGTGCCCAGAATTTGGATTGTATTTCCTCTGGGTCTGGATGCTTGAATAAACCCCACTTCGCAAACTCCGAGGCCGTCTGAGTCATCTTTTCCGTATCACATGAAGAGCAATTTTAAAAACACGATTCATGAAAACACAATTATTTACTCAGATGATTTATAGTAGAATCACATGTCTAGGTTATTAAGTTATCCATTCCTCTAATTTTGGTGGATCTAAAACGCTCCTAAATAATCTAGCAGAAAGAATCTACTCTAAAAGATAATGCCCAACTGGCGTTATCAAAAAGTATACCACTCTACTCTGATTGTTAGCTTGAAATTTGAGATTTGAGTGTATTCATTTTACAGAGACAAATACTTCAGTTAATAAAGATCATGGCAGTAGCAAGAGCTTAATCTTTTCATACTACGAATTTGAGTTTCCTTATTAAAAATATATATTCATGATTATCATTCCTGTGCTATTAATATCAATAATATGACAGAAATACAATGATGAGCTATAACAGACATGAAATTCATAGCCAAGTAATAAGAAGTCATGCTGAGAATAATATATAAATAAAGATGAGAGGAAATATAGCTAGAATTTTCATTTTGCTAATAAAAGTTTCTAAAATCCAGTGTATTTTAGGAAGTCTTTGATTGAAACATTCAACATAACGAAGGACACATTTTCTTTTCTTTTTTTAACCTTGTTCCATAATATGATGAGGACAAGAAGATACTTGGTAAAATAAGGAGCAGTAAATTCAGAACAAATTGAGGTAAATAATGCCTTACGCATATGTATAGTCAACCTGTGAAATTCATTGACCAAGGAGGTCACTGAGTCAAATACAATGGTTGCATTTAAAAAACAGTTGGATAATTTTATGACCACTAATAGCTTTGGGAGCTCTGCTCAGCAAGCAGAGATAATGATAAGGGTAATCAAATCTCTTATTTCAAGAGGTAAGTTATGAACGGAGATTTTGTCCAATTCTACACCTTACTTTTGTCCTCTGGACATTTCTCATAAACACCCCCTTTTAGGGAGGTGCAGCAGTGAACACGGGTGTTGTTACTTAGCACGTTTAGGCTGAAGTTTCTAAAGCCTGCATACTCTTTCACTTTTCTCTGAAGTGTCTACCCCTGTAAGACAAGAACAGTGAAAACTGGTTTGGGAAATAGTATAATAGAATATATATTTTTAAGCTCCCTTTTTAATGTTCATGACTTTCTTCTTTCTTTTTTCTTCCTTTCCATTTTTTCTTCTATTTTTATTTCTCTTTCCTCCTTTTCCCATCTTTTGTTTTTTTTTTAACTCCCTTTGTATTTATTTATTTGACAAGTCTAACTACGATTACAAGCAATCTCCACCTGGTGAATTCTGATTTTAATATCCTAATATTTAATAATCATTCAAATTTATAAATAAAATAAGAGTTCTATTCCAAATTCTTTCATAAACTACAGAGATATTGTTTTAGTAGATTAATCATTTCTTAATTTATTGGAGGAGCTTGAAGCAAATTATAATTTCACTTTTATAATATTGTGACTTTTTTCTCAAAATACTGATATTTTCATTCTCAAAAATATTGATATATTTTCTTCAAGAAATGAATGAACAAACATTTAGACCAATAAATACATAGTCTAGTAATTTATTTCAGATATATGGAACCTAATGAATTTTGTATTAATTTCCTGGAGTTAGAGGAACCACATCATAAAAGTACATGCTGTTAACTTAGCTATGTTTTTAAGCAAAGGTAAAGGTTTTCCCACATGATTCATAAGAATTCTAACCTTCAGCATGACCACCATTTTGCAAGTCTAGGAAACTTCAGCAAACTGTGGGTGTGCCAAAAATTGCATTTCTTAGACTGTTTTTCAGGGAACTTCTTACCTTTGAGGGGCATTCATCTGAGAACTTTTACCTTTGTTTACATTGGTTGTATAAAGCTGATTTCTGTTCCAAAGGCACCATTTCTCTGGCCAAGACTGAGTTGTCTAGCTTGGTAAGAGAATAAGAGGAGAAAATGAAAGGTCCTTTTCTTCTCTCTCTGCAACGTGCTCGCGTGCAAATTCTAAATATGAGAAAAATTGTTGTTGCTTGGTAAAACATTAACCACTCCATGCATGTATGTATCAAGAACAAGTTTAATATACTTATTATCTACTTTAAAGTTGAAGCATCTAGAAAAAATACAATACAATAAAATGAAAGTCATATCTAGTATCTTACCTTATATATTCTCAAATATACATTATTATTCATATCTGTCTCTCATTAAGTGAGACTGTATTATTCATAGTGAAAGTCACTTTATCAGGTCCACCTGAAATTCCTAAAATGATTTAACTTCTGCTCTCTTCTGTAGAGAGTTCCCAGAGAGATGCCATGAGGAACTATGGTAGAGCTATGAATCACTTTAGTCGAACCTATGTTTAATGAATGTCTACACCAAAGATTCAAGTTCTAGTTTTTTGGTAATTAAAAAAAGGAATTATTTTAAATTCTTTACTATATATTTTATCAGTTTATGATGTATGTTATATGATAACACTTAAAATTGTTTCTTTTAAAGCAAAAGTCAATTTTCCTACTAATGTTGAGTGTAAAATTTAAGGGAAAGATAATCCCTTCACTCCTATTAGATATTTTTTCAATTTTCTTCAGTTTTTCTAAGTAAATTTTTTAAGAAGCATTGCTAATAAATAAGATACAATATGATTTAATAAATGAGCCCTGACTGGTTCAGTTCAGTGGATTGAGCATTGTTGACCTGTGAACAAAAAGGTCACCGGTTCCAGTGCCTGAGTTGCAGGCTGTCCCCAGATGGGGGTGTGCAAGGGAGCCGGTCAGCGCTTCTCTCACACATCAATATTTTTCTCCTTCTCATTCTCCCTCCCTTCCCCTCTCTCAAAACAACCAATTAATTAATTAATTAATTAATCTTTTAAAAAGTGGGTAAGCAAGATCTACTAACCCAGTAGCAAAAAGGAAATGAAAATAAACTAGAGTATAGCGGTCTGTGTTTACATCTTTTTTTTTTGTATTTATTTATTTATTTATTTATTTTTAAGTATATTTCATTGATTATGCTATTATAATTTTCCCAATTTCTCCCCCTTTATGCCCCCTCTGCCCTACACCTCCCAACTCTCCAGCATTTCCCCCACCATAGTTCATGTCCATGGGTTGTACATATAAGTTTTTTGAGTTCTGTTTCTTATGCCATTTTTTACCTCTCCCTGTCTATTTCATACCTAGTCTTCTTCCCTGTACCTTTTTTCCCCTATTTCTCCCCTCACCCTGCCCACTGAAAACCTTCCATGTGATGTCCATTTCTCTAATTCTGTTTCTGTTCTAGTTGTTTGCTTAGTTTTTGTTTTTGTTTGTCTTTTCTTTTAGGTGCATTTGTTGATAGTTGTGAGTTTGTTGTCATTTTACTGTTCATATTTTTGATCTTCTTTTTCTTAGGTAAGTCCCTTTAATATTTCATATTATAATGGCTTAGTGAACTCCTTTAATTTGACCTTATCTGAGAAGCACTTTATCTGCCCTTCCATTCTAAACGATAATTTTGCTGGATAGAGTAATCTCAAATGTAGGTCCTTGCCTTTCATGACTTCAAATACTTCTTTCCAGCCCCTTCTTGCTTGCAAGGTTTCTTTTGAGAAATCAGCTGATAGTCTAATGGGAACTCCTCTATAGGTAACTCTTTCCTTTTCTCTTGCAGCTTGTGAGATTCTCTCATCTTTAATCTTGGCTAACTTAATCATGATGTGCCTTGGTATATTCGTCTTTGGGTCCAACTTCTCTGGGACTCTCTGGGATTCCTGGACTTCCTAGAAGTCTCTTTCCTTCACCATATTAGGGAAGTTTTCCTTCTATTTGTTCAAATAAATTTTCAATTCCTTGCTGTTGTTCTTCTCCTTCTGACACCCCTATAATTCAGATATTGGAATGTTTAAGGTTGTCCCAGAGGTTTGTAAGTCACTCTTCACTTTTTTGAATTCTTATTTCTTAATTCTGTTCCGGTTGGATGTTTATTTTTTTGTTGTTGTTGTTGTTGTTCCAAATTATTGCTTTGAGCCCTGGTTTTGTTCCTGTCACTGTTGGTTTCCTAAATATTTTGCTTTATTTCATTTTGGGTATGTTTCATTTGGTTTTTCACTTTTAGACAAAGCTCAAGCATTTCTGTGAGCATTTTGATTACCGGGGCTTTAAATTCCCCTTCAGATAGGTTGGCTATCTCCTGATTGGTTAGCTCTCTTTCTGAAGCTTTGCTCTGTTCTTTCATTTGAGCCATGTTTCTTTGCTTGGCGCACTGATCTGATTGTACTGGTAGACTGTTTTTTTAATTCCGTGGTTGTTGGAGTTCTGTTCAGTTTGATTTTCTGGCACTTCTGGTTGTTTAATGATTTTAGATTGGTTGTTATCCTCCTTTTGGTTGTATGAGAAAGTGAAGAGTTTCTATGCCTCCATCTTGGCTGTAACTCTGTATTTAAATCTTATTCATACTTCTTTGACCTCAATACTCTTTAAATCACCTCTAGTTTCTACAATAAAACTAGAAAATTGGTAAGCAACATTGAAGCAGGACTATTGAGGTCAAGTTCATTCCATAAATGTTAGTGTAGAAGTAACTCTTGGAAAAATATGTTTATTAATTAGTATGTATGTATCAACTAACTGTGGCCTTCATTGTCTTTGTTATGTGATTTTGTTGCCTGGATTAAATGGTTTGCTGTTAATGGGGCTATAAATCAAGTATGGCTTATTTTCTAATAGATCTCTATCTGAAAATGTGGTCATGATTTTCTCATTTTAATAAAAAGAAAACCACCACCACCACCACTACGAATCCCAACACCTACTGCCAAGGATAATAACACATGTTCTGAATATGTGCTATGTTCCAAGTACTGTGATAATTACTATTCATGTATTAACTCATTTCATGATCAAAGAACCCCTGTATTTAGGCACTAACACATTTAGGGATAATTGAAAGGATAGGTAGATAGCAGCCACATGGAAACTACATATTTAATAAACATGCAGTTGATAATACATAATTAAAATATAAATATAGACCAATCTGGTCTACCAAAGAGCAGCAGGGATCAAGCAAGAAACAACTTTTTTTTATTCTGCCTCAGAGTTAGGTTGAGATACTTTAAAAGCAGAATTTAAGAAGTATTCTGAGATAAACTAATGTTATTTAGTAGGGCAGTCTTACTAATATCTGTATATATTTGTATATATACTTTCTGGGGAATAATTACATTTCCTCCAGCATTGTCAAAATCATGATTTTTTTTATTCCTATACGAAACAAATAGCTCCTTTCATTGTGGGAAGAGAGATATTTAAGAGTGGCAAATCTTGGTGCGGGAGCCAAGCAGAGCCATGATAGCAGCCCCTGTGTGACAGGCTGCTGAAGGGCCATGCATGGCTGCAAAGCACACAGACTTGGTCCAGAAATGGCAATGCAGACACAATCACAATGAGCCCCATGAATTTACATGTGGCATTATAATGAATAAACTTGATAAAATGAGAGTGTCTCAAAGGGCCTTTTGTGCAAAGAGTTTGGATTGAATGAAAGGGTAAATGAATGGAGAGAAAAATTGCAGAAAATGTAAAAATATTATTTAAAATGAAGAATATAAGGAAAAAGAGATATACTGTATAAGCACTGGATGACAAAAACATAAAACAAGAATCTATAGCCTGAGCATGTGCAGTTAGCATTGCTAATACTTAGCAAGTAATATGTGTAAGGCACTGTGCTGAGACCTTCACATAGATTATCTTAGTTCTGTGAAATAGGTACTACTAGTAATCATACAAAGCAAACAGTGAGCATAGTAGTAATCTGCCCAATGCCAAGCTCCTTGTAAAGAGATAGCCCCAGAACTGAACCTGGTAGTCCAGGCTTAGAGACCATGTTCATAACTGGCAGGTATGAACTTCACCACATACACATACACACACATGGGAAGTAAAAAAAACAGAAAAAGCATAAATATGATAAAAAAGTAAAGCTTATCCAGAGCCTTGTCTATGTCTAAGGAACATTTGTTAACTCCTTATCATCACTAACTTACAATCGTCCCTTTCCAAAAGGAGGGAAATGGCTCTCTGAGGGTATCAGGGTGGACAACAACAAACCCACACGGAATTTAGTTATTGGCAATGCTCTCTGTATAGTACATTTAATGATTTAGTCATTGGATATAACTTAGGTAAATAGTCTTTCTTATGTGTACAACCTTGGGAAACTTACACTAAAAATTGTTAAAAATGTCCAAGTAGAAAATATTATAACTTGGTCAAGATTTGACATGGCCCTATACCTGTTCTCCAACCCTCTGCCTCCTTAACTCAGAAGAAATCAGA
This sequence comes from Tonatia bakeri, assembly GCA_004024845.1. Classification (NCBI taxonomy): domain Eukaryota; kingdom Metazoa; phylum Chordata; class Mammalia; order Chiroptera; family Phyllostomidae; genus Tonatia; species Tonatia bakeri. The sequence goes on from PVIA01004610.1 coordinate 32,169, forward strand.
GCAGCTGGATTCAGACAATGAAAGCCATGCAGCACCATTGTTTCAGTCTGACATTTGAAGTCCACAGATCAAATGAACATTTTCAAATGATAAAACCAGTAATTATGAAAACTTTTATTTCGATGATGGAATTTAGAACCACTAAACAAATGGCACACATTTTTTTGAAAGGTTACAAAGTCCTTATGTCATCTTCTTAGGAAAAACAAGCTTTCAAAAACTTACCAATTAGTAAGACCTTTACAAAATAAATGTCCCTAATAAGAAAGAAAAATTATGTTTTTGCTGCATTTCCTGATTCAAATGTATATTAAATTACCTACAAAATGCTAGTGCCATTTAAGTGATGATTCATTCCCCATTTTGATTCTACACAAGCAAATTTTTTAGGGGGGTGGTATTTTTCCTTTTCATCTGATTTATCTTGTTCATTTTTACATAGTAAATAAAAGTCTCTGCAAGATTTTTTAGGTATCTTTTCAGAAAGAAGATATTGTTTTATGAGCTTCTGACAGGAGGAATAAATGTCCTGCTATCTGATTTTTCATTAGAAAATGACCAGTTTAGTGATCCACTTTCTCATTTCCCTCATGAAAATTTTATTGAGAGCTTTGCATATAATAAACCTTGGAGCAACAGGGTAAGACAAACATGTTCTCTTCACTCACTGAGTTAAGAGTTTAGCTAGGGAACTATATCTTAAGCAAGTGTGTATGCAGATGATGTTTATTACAAGTGTAGAAAATATAAAGGACAGCCTCATTTTTTAGCAATGGAGACTGATCCAGACTGATTGGTAGAGTGAGGTGTGTCAAGCTAAACACGGCTTTTCTAAGAAGAAATTTTTAGTGTAAAACTATGGAGGATAAGTACCCAAGTGCAGGAAGGTCAGGCAGCAGCCATGGTCTCATGTGCAAAGGCTAGAAAGGTGGCAGGAGCCAAAGAGGTGAATGGAGAGCAGAAAGGAGGGGAAATGTTCCTGGTGGAGAGCCATCGTCACACTTGCAGTTGCCAGTAATCCAAAAGTAAAACATAAATAAAATTGATCTTTGATTTAAAGACCCCTGAAAACTCCTGCCAGCAACAGTGATCTTAAAAGCCTAAGCTGTTAGTTAATTCACTTGAAGGAAAAAAAAAAAAACTTTCCTCCTAGCCCCAGTGCCATTTTACCATTAATCAATCTAGTGTCGAACTAGGGGAAAAGGGGAAATTTGGATGCTAACTGTATTGTGGTTTTGTAGGAGTGACCTTATATATGATACTTCAAGAAATCTCAAAAATCATGTATTCTTCATATTGCAGACTTGTAGACATATTTCTTATAGCAAAATAGATTAAAATTAAAGGGCTAAAACCTGAAATGAGGACAAGCTTGCTAGCATGCCAGTTGCTTGCGTTTAGAAATAGTACCACTAAGTGCAGAGCAGCTTGAAGAAATATAGTTACTTAAATTAGGATGTGCCAGTAGACTTTAAGATTTTAGTTTTTTTCTTCCATTAAAGAATGTTTACATGATGAAGGTAGAAAATAATCTTACCACAAAACTAGCTTGACCTTTCCTTTCATCCTGAGAGGATAGCAGGCAATTGCACTGATCTGCTCTGCCCAACAGAATGTGCTTGAGTTCTTATTCAGCCGTAGATACCATTCCAAGCAAATCCAAAACCTCCTGAAGCTGCGTACTGGATAAGACAAGGAACATATAAAAACTGATTTATTTTTAAAAATTCATTGAATACTTATCATATATTGATCATTTCTGGGTGATATGGAAGATAGATAAGAGACAGTTTCAATGCCCAGGAAATTTCGACAAGGCTTATACTTTCTACATGTAAAATATAAGAGACAGCAGGATATAACAGATACCATGTCAAAATGCTATATAAGATCAGAAAAGGGAACACTCGATGAAAATGGAAAATGAGATAAGAAGCCTCAGCAGAAAAGAGGCATCTAAAACACCTTAAAGAATGAACTGCAACATTAATAATAGTGTCAAAGCAATATTTAATCTGTCTATGTTGACTGTCATATGTTAAGTGCTTTACATAGATTTTGTCATTTATTTCACCCAAGAATTCTTTGAAATAGCATTGTTATCCCCATTTTACTGATGAAGAAACTGAGGATCAAAGAAATAAGGCATGTCTTAGCTCATAACCAGTACATTAGAATGCAGGCATGTTCCATAGTTTATTTTGCTTCTCAGGGGGAGGACCCAGAAAGAAAGAAGTAAGAAGCCAAAGCATATCCTGAAATCCCAGGCGTCCCATTGTCAAGGCAGGATATGGAAAGGAAAGCAAAACTTGAAAGACCAGGATTTCTTTTTGGCAATATAGGGCCCCTTAACAACTACAAAAACAAGCTAAGGCTACATTTTAGAGGACCTTGTATGACAAGCAAAGAAATATGAACTATATTTGATACAGCATGTAGAAAATAAAAAAAAAAAACCCTGATTAGAAGAGTGGTGTGATGAATGTAGGATTTACTAGAATTAGTATAGCTGTGGTAGGAAAGGGGTATTAGAACAGAAAGAACAGAGAGAATACTTCGGTAGTCCAGGAGGATGATACTCAGAGTCTGACTGTGGGGTGGCAGCAGAGGGAATAGAAAGAGAAAATACATACCACAGAGAAAAAAATAAAAGGAGGAAATGGCAGTGAGAAGCTTTGGAAGGTTTATAATTTGGGAATCCATTATTTTTAATGTTTTGGGAGACATAAAATGTCTCTAAACAAAACAAACAAACAAATGAAATTCCACAGCTTCTCTTCCCATCTAAAGATTTTTAGTTTGCAAGTCATCCACTTTTAATTTATTTGGGGGGAAATGTCCACTGCTGTGCATCCTGAGCTTGTGTTGGTCTCCCTCATTATTGCTCCAGCCTTTACGCCTCACATCTTCAGATGGATGGCTTTTTTCATCGTATATCATCACCATGACAGCACAGGGATGATCTACTACAGCAAGCGCTGGAGCCCTGATGATGTGGATGGTAGTAATAACACAGCCCACTCAGGGGAGCAAAAGGCAGTGTGTTTTTTTTTCTTAAAGGTAAACTGGAAAGGTGGAGAGTGAAAATATGAACTAAAAAATTAAATACTGCCTTTTCAAAGATTCAAAATAACTATGGCAGCATTGGCAAGAGACAATGCGATAAGGCAGAGAGCATGGAGAAATAGAATGCTGTGGATAATACTGATATTTATCCTGGGAATCACAGACATAGAAATCAATTTTAAGATTAAAAAATTGAATTGGTAATTTTTGACCCACACTGTGATTGAATTATGTGGATCGTGGATCTTAATTAGAACTGCACTCCCATCAAGTAAAAAACCTTGCATGTGTAGGAAGCAAAAATATTACTTAAAATCTTTTTACAAATAAAATACACTAAATCTGACATGGAAAAATTATTTTTTCTGTGAATTTTATTACTTGCAGTGTTTATTTTTCAGACCATCAGAAAATTTCAAGTTCTGATGATAATTTAAATATATTGTTGCTGCATACATGTTTAATTCTAGTCAGGAAAATTTATAATGTTATGGATCTCAATTTTTGTATTTGAAACATTGACAAAAGTGAGATTAAGATTTTAAAATAAAGGCTGTGCAGTCTCCCTACATCCCTCCTAAACTGATTCAGTCTCTCCCTTAGCTAAACGTGGTGGATTACTTAATTTTCAGATTTACAGCTGTGTCTTGTGAAGCGTTTTTGTTTCCCTTCCTTATATAGAGATCAATTCCCCCTGGGTGCAGGTATCTTAATCATGTAATCATTTGGGTTGGAAGGACCTACACTGGGCCACTAATCTATCCCCATGAATCACAGCAGGATTGATTTTATTATTACTAAGCCATTCCCGATCAGTGGGTGTGGGGTTTCAGTCTTGAATCTCCCCAATGATGGCGATTCCACAGCCTCCCCTGGCAGTTGGTGCCATTCCCAACTATTCATATTGTTATAAAGTTAGTTCTTATATTTAACCTAAATTTTCCCTTGTGAGTTGGAAGCCTATTACTTCTTGTTCTGTTCTCATTGACTAATGAGAATTGGTCCCTCTCCTCTTTATAACATCCTTTAACGAATCTGCAGACAGTTATGTTTCCCCCCAGTCTTCTCTTCTCCAGACAGAGCATACCCACTTCCCTTAACCTTTCCACATAGGTCTTATTTTCTAAACCTTTTATCATCTTTGTGACTCTCCTCTGAACTCTATTTTACGTCTCTTTTGAAATGTGATGCTACAACCTTAATGCAGCATTTCACTGGAGGCCAAAACAACAGAAGGAAATGTGGAATAGTAGTTTTTGATGTCTACGGCAATTTATATTAACTACTTTACTGTCATGTAGTAGAACTAGTAGAAATTGACTGTATGTACTAAGTAGACACTTGCCTAGATATTGCTAAATGCAAAAGCTACAGTAGCTGTAAATCTACTGATAGTTGCTTGTATGGTTCCTTGAAGAGATCATTGATAAAAGAAGCATTGTTTTACAGTAGAAGCATCTATGACAGTCTCTGAACTTGGATTCTTCATAATGCTCAACTGTCTTGCACTCTCCAGATAAGTAACAAACACAAAACAAAATAAAATGCTCAAAAATTAAAATCTTAATCATTCATTTTTAGGATATTTATGAGTTCTGTCTTTGTCTACACATAATCAAAAAATCAAAAAAGAAACTATACAAGGAAATGGGAGTAAATCTACTTGTATTTTCTAAAGGCACCACAGGTTTTTGTTTTTTGTTTTTTGTTTTTTTTGGCTATTTATGTATCACTTGTAGACTTTTAAAAGTGTACAACTTAATACAATGGTCATTTTTCCCAAATATCACTGCAAAAAACAATAGCAGAATTCCCAGAATCCTAACATACTAGATCTGGAAGTAGTCTTTTAAAAAATTCATTTATTTATTTTAAAAAGAGAAACAGGGAAAGAGGGGGAGAGACATCAATGTGCTGTTCCACTTATTTATGCCTTCATTGGTTAATCCTTGTATGTGCCTGACCTGGGATCAAACACACAAACTTGACATATCGGGATGACACTGTATCCTACTGAGTTACTTGTCCAGGGCCTGGAAGCGGTCTTAAAAATATCCCTCTTTAGTAAACATTTAATAAAACCCAGAGATTAAATGAATTGCCTAATCAATCTTAAGATTGATTCATTATATAAATAATTTTAAAAACAAGAATATAATTATTTACCTGCTAAGTGACCATCAAGAATCTTAGCAAATGAAATATTAAATCAAATATGAGGTATGTCTTAAGCTACACAGCTAGTTAGTCAGTTAATTGAAGCTTCAGGATCAGAACTCATGTCTCCTGATTCTTCACAATGTAATTTCTTTTACAAATACCTGTGTCTCACTATTCCAATGACATTCTACACTTTTCTAAATATTACAAAATTAGATTGCCAAAGCTCATCTCCAAAACAAAGATTACCTCAAATATATGCAAAGAGAATCAGTTTCAATGTGAATACACAACTCTTGGGGATCTTCCTAAAATTCCTAGCTATGATTTGAGTACATCTGGGGTGAGACTTAAACCCTGCATTTCTGAAAAGTTGTCAGGTGATAACAATGCTGTTTGTTCTCAGGCCACACTTAAAACGTGAAAGATTGTACAGAGAATTAGTTGAAGATCTATGTTCACTGGATCCCTACCAATGGAGGTATCAATGCCCTGAGAAAAAGTAACCAGGACACAAAACCTTCATTTAAAACAGGACATTTAAAGGTAGTCACATGATATCTCCTCTTGCTTAAGGCACTATTTCAATGTGTGTGTGCTAGGGAGTAAGAATAAAATGTGGTCTTTCCAAATCTGTCTTAAGAGAAAATTAAAAGAGCTCAATATCCTTTTCTTATCCAAGTACAACATGCAAGGAATAACAGAGCTTGACTGATTTAATTCTTGGCTTCTTAAGACATAATTTTTATATATCCTATATAAAGGCTGTTCATTGATTTGTGTTAATTTACATTTGTTAATTTCTAAATCAGATGAGTCTTATCACCATTTGTGCCCTTATCACCATTAATTTAATTGGTTTGTCCATGTGAAAATCACTTCATGATATTATATCATTTGTTATTTTAAATATTTTTACAAAATAAAAAAAACAATAAGTTAATTTGATCAATTTGATCAATAAACCACTTGACTGGCTCAAAAAAAAAAAGAAAAAGAGCAATGCAGGGTGAGGCATAAGTAGATTTGTAACTGTGAGTATGTGAAACACAGAGTTTATTCTTAATTATTACTTATTAATTATTGTATTGTTTTCTATATAAGCAACTGTAAGCCTACTTTTGCCCACCCTGCATAGTGTGTTGTTTGGCTCAGTTTCCAAGACATTTTTAAAATTTAGAAGTTGGTTAGTTAAATCATTGTCAGTTAAATCACTGTTAGGTATGTTGTCATCCACGCCGTAGACTATGACATACAGAATGTGCTGTTCTCTACAGCAAGATATTTGTGTAAGAATCGAATAGAGTTCACCTGAAAAGATTTCCTAAAATGTCTTTTTTTCCTATTCATCCACTTATCATCATAAATAATGGTAAGATATCTATTGATTTGAAGATTTATTTTAGGTTTAGTAACAGACTGCTATTTAAAAATTGTGAGCAGAGATCTGAAGTTACCTTGGAGAATACCTTTTTACTATGGGAGAATCACTGGAATTGTAATGAGACAGTGCTTGGCTTTACAATGACTAGAGGTTCTGTAAACTAAGTGGATGGAACCCTGGCAAATTTCTATAGAGGCATTTGTGAAAGAGCTAAGGAGCTAAATGACAGGGAAGACACTTTAATGTCTATTGCCTATTTAATGGGCTCAGTTAGATGCTTTTTTAGATTAACAATTACAGAAATGGTTTTCAAAACATAATCAAATTCTGTGAAATAAGCATAATTTAGTAATTTTGAGATGTTTTCTTAACCACCTAAAGATTATTTTAAGTCTAGATTGAATTTCATGTTTGAGACTAATCTTTTACAAAGACGTTGAGTTCCTGAGGAGAGGGCTCCGTGTTTTCCCTTGCTTTTCACAGTAGCTAAGTGCCAGTACATACAGACATTAAAAATAAGCAGTTGTTGAATGGATTAATAATTGCATTACAATCTCTTATGTCAAGTTTATTGCCAACAGAAATATTCAGGCCCAAGCCACAAAAATAAAGTAGAGCAAGAATTTCTAGGACAATATTCCAAAAGTCAAAAAAGAACCAAATGCAGTTGGAAGGCTGGGAATCTGGATTATTTTTTTTTCTTTACTGCTAGGTGCTGCAGAAAAACTGGATTCACATTATTGGATTTATTATTGATATTAAGAAGTTATTTTGGTAAGTATACCTTTTTTTTCTTGTTGTATATACCAGATTGTTATAAGAATGAACAAAGAAACTGGCAGAGTGGCTTTTCAGTCAAAACCATGTGTTTCCTTCCACCACAGTTCTGAAGACACTTGATATTTTCATCTACCATCCTAACCTTGTCCCAACCTTACCACTGAAAATATTTTAGTAGTAGAAATTAACACTATTGTCAGCATGAAGGCATTCTTGCTCTTTGGACCCAATGGCTGTGACTGTCAGTCTTAATTATTGCACTTTTGCTTTCCTTTGAAATAGAATAACAATTTTTATAACTCAGGTTGTTTGTTTAAGTGTGAAATTCTATATGGCAGGTAAGTTTGTGAAGATTTACATCTCCGGTATTCACTGGAAATCTACCTATGTGGAAGTGCCACACTTTAAAACTCACTGTGAAGCCACCTAAGTAAATGCCGGGAAAAGCCATCCTAGGGGAGATGCCACCAGCAGTGGAATTCACTGAGGAACCACTCTCTGAGGTACCAGAGGAAGCTGCCCACAGGGAGGGGCGGAAGTCTACCTAAAACATCATACACCAGAATGTCTATTAATGATGAAGTTTAATATCATGCCAGTTGATGGGGGACAAATATTCCATTTTCACAAGCAAGATAATGAAGAGTGGATTTAGAGTCAAGAGAAAATAGATTGGTAACTTAAGCACCATTCAAATGCCACATTCTGGCAATCTGTCCCTGCTGACTGTTTCTTAATATGTGAAAATAATAACAGAATAATGAAAGATAAAACTCTTAGAAAATACTATCTAAGCAATATCAGCTATTGCTATGAATCTAGTATAACATCAAGTATTTCGTGGAGTTTTTATTGAAATAAATTGTTTTATATTTGCCTTACTTCTAGACTCAGTTTATGTATCTTCTTTTCTATTTGCATGTTTTGATTTGCTATAAGTTTGAAAATACTTTCTTAAATATAAAAGTACATGTCAGAAATTATTTCAAATTAAATCTAAATGGGTGTTAGCTTCTTTCAAATTAATCTTAAATATAATTTTTCAAAAATCTCACACTTAAAAAATTAGAAACAAATTTGTATATATAATATTGAAAATATAGTTGTCATTCATATTCTTTTCAGTTCGGAGTATTATGTTTGTCCAAAAATTTGTAATAAGTATAAAAAATAACAGATTTTTTAAGTATGAAAGCATTTAATTAAGAATAGAAAACAAGCTGGAATTTGGGGAAATGGTGGTGATACAAGACTAGATTTTTAATCTCTTTATATGTTCTCATTATATCATATAAAACAACTATATAGAGGGAAACTAAAAATCTATGGACACAATTCTGTTCCCAGTTTGAGCATTAAATTACATGGAACTGTTCTTTTTTATACTAACAATGAGAACAAACTGAATAAGACAAAAATAATTTAGTTTTTGTTTTACCGTAACTGAACAGAGTAGACAAAGACTCTAACTATAGTCCAGAAGAGGCAGAAACTATGTTTTCCCTAAGGGAGAAAATGACCATGACCTATTTTAGGCAAGAAAAGGAGAATTCTGTATAGATGAAGTAAGGACAAACCAACCATATTTTAGCAGTTTTTATTTATTTTAAATAGATAACCTTTATTATTTTTTCCACTACTATTTAGTCCCCTTATACTTCCTTCCTCCCAGCCATCACCGCCCTCTTGTCCATGTCCATGAGTCCTTTCATTTTTTTTCTCAATCCCCTGACACCTAACCGCACCCCCACCATGAGCTGTCATCTGTTCTCTGTTTTGCGTATTAGTTCAGTTTGTACATTAGATTCCACATATGAATGAAATCAGATGGTATTTGTCTTTCTCTGACTGGCTTATTTCACTCAGCATAAAGTTCTCTAGGTCCATCCATACTGTGGCAAAGGGTAACATTTCTTCTTTTTTATGGCCAAGTAGAATTCCATTGTGTAAATGTCCCACAGTTGTTTATCCACTCATCTATTGATGAACACTTGGACTGCCTCCATATCTTAGTGATTGTAAATACCATTGCAATGAACACAGGGCTGTTTATGTTCTTTCAAATTAATGTTTTGGGTTCCTTTGGATATTTTGTCAGAAGTGGGATTGCTGGGCTGAGACGGATATCAAGCCAGCAGTATTCATTGAGGCTGCAGATGCTTGTCTAAACACGAGAAAAAACATACACACGGACAACTGAGTCCTGTGGGGAAATAGGTACGAAACAGCCACTCTCTCTAGTGGGGAGCGCCATGGCCACCCTCCCTAGGGGAGAGCGTCCTAGGGAAGAGCACCTTGTTCTCTCGCCCGAGCAGGCTTTTATTGGGTTCCTTTACACAGGAATTCAGGTAAAGCTCATTAATCATTGCCAGGAAGTGAGGATCAAACAACAGATAACAAAGAAATCTGACGGCCAATTGAGTCAGGGTCAGATAGCTCAAGAACTGTAAAAACTTTAAGGAACAAACTTACTTCTTCCTTGGACCCTTATCATTCAATTGAGAGCATTCTAAACAAAGCAGGTTTCACAATATTTTACATATTCTTTCTTAGGCCTTATCGCAGGGAGAACCCGCCCTTTCCAGCACAAGGCTGCACCACCCTCCGTCATTATTTCAGGCTTAGATGGAGCAAGGGAAGTAGAGCAGCCAAGAGATTAGGAGATTTCCTCACAGACAATGTGCACTCAGGTTATGTCAAAGCTGAGGGGCGAGGGTCCATCACCCCTTTTTGCTGTAGCCCCCAAAGTCCTTCCTTGGAGGCCTCCCACATGATCGTGCCTGTCTTAGGTCGTTCCCCCCTTGGGGAATCTTACCCATCATTGGCTAACCAACCAAGCATTGGGGGCCAGGCAGGGTGAAGTAAAAGGAGCAGAAGCAGTGCTCCTACCAGGGAGATAAGCTTGTCTCCTTGGTGGCTTACGGTTCCAAGGTCATTCCCTCAGCCTTAGCTTTGGCAGGGGTTACAGCTTCTGATACCAGGCAGGGTGGTTCCCAACACTGGGTCAAAAGGCAGATACATTTTTAATCATTTGAGGTAACTCTGTACCTCAAATGATGTGGTGGTTCCACAGTGGCTGTACTAGTCTGCATTCCCACCAACAGTGCAAAAGTGTACCCCATTCTCCACATCTTCACCAGCATTTGTTGTTTATTGATTTATTTATGATAGCCATTTTGATGGTATGAGATGGTATCTCATTGTGTTTTTTATTTGTATTTATCTGATGCACATATAATGGGGTAAAGATAGTTTATTGAATAAATGGTACTGTGAAAGTTGGACAGATATGTACAGAAAAATGAAACCATACCACATACAAGAATAAATTAAAAATGGACCTAAGGACAGACCTGAAATCATAAAAATTCTGGAAGAAAATATAGGCAGCAAACTCTCAGACAATGCTCATAGCAATATTTTATTGGATATATCTCCCCAGACAGGAGAAACAAAAGAAAAAAAATAAACAAATGGGACTTTACCAAACTAAAAAGTTTTTGCACAGCAAAGGAAATCATCACCAAAATAAAAAGACAACCCACAGAATGGGAGAACATATTTGCCAATACATCTGATAAGGGATTAATATCCAAAATTTATAAAGCACTTAAAAATCGCAACACTAAAAAAACAAACAACTCAATTAAAAAATAGGCAAAGGACCTGAATAGACACTCCTCCAAAGAGGACATACAGATGGCCCATAGACATATGAAAAGATGCTCAACATCACTTTTAGCAGTATGTCAATATGTACATGTATAAAGGATTAGCCTCTAGAAGAGCTCTGGTGACATAATCAGGCTAAATCCATAATTTCCCACAGGCTTTCACTGCATAAATAAAGTTTAGTGAATTTAAGACTGAGAAAAGGCAAGAGAGTTGAAGTAAATTTTGTCTCTTTAGTGTATTTCCCCAGGTCCATACATAGGACAGGGAAAGAGATAAAGGAAATCTCTCAGGGACAAATGGCACTGAATGAAATTCAGCATACCTCTGCAGCTCTCTGGGATTCATCTGGAGAGCTGAGCGAAATCAGTCTGGGACCATTGAGCCTTCACTACATAGAAATGACCCCCCAAGGACTAGGGACAAAACAGCAGGGTAAAGAGAGTTCTCCTAAAAAAAAAAAAAATCCAAGGAAGGTCTAGGGAACAAAGATAACTTTCCAGTACAACAATAAAGCTAGTGTCTAGGCAGTAATGCAAAGAAAGGTCTCTACAACTTTAAATGTTTGTTACTGAGCTGTAAAGTATAAGAGGATATGCAAAGTCTTGCAAGTGGTGAGACTCAAAGCTTTATTAAAAATATAATCCTAATCCTGCCCTCAAAATATCTGAAGCATGAGGTAAAGAATAAGGTGAATCTATCTAAAGATATAATAAAACTCAGACTCAACAGCAGCTTAGGTTGACTCAGCCCTCGGCACTAGCAACCTGTCAAAAGAAGGGCCATATCTTTTTCTGGAGTATATATTATTTTCTTTAACCTCTAATTTTCATGCAGGTTGCCTAGCATAATATCAAAGTATGATACATACAGAGAAGCATAAATATATGATACTTAATTAAAAGAGAAGAAAGATATATGATGCCTAATTAAAAGAAAAGAATTAAAACAAAGAGATCCAGAGACCTACAAGTATTAGAATAAATAAATAAGAACTTGACTGTAAATAAGACATATTCATTAAAAGATCTAGTGGAAAATTTGGCATCATGTTTGAATAGATGAGGAATTCCAGTAGATAAACAGGAACCTTGGTAACATGGAAGAAAATAGTTCTGTTTCTGTTTTAGGGCAATGATTTTCTTAATAACTGATGCTTCCATGGATAACAGCTCTAACTTCTGGCAAAATACAAAGATCAGTTACTGGAGGGCTCTAGGAAGTGTTCACTGCATGTAGATTTTGAGAAAGAGTTGAAAAATGGAGTAAGGGAAAAGTACACAGTGAGTTATTTGCTTTGTGGCCCTCTGCAGACAGTAGCTGCAATTGTGACGATGGTAAAGGGAAGTTCAAACTCTAATAGAAAGTTCAACATATTTCTTTGTGGAAGATATAGGGGGAAATTACCAGATAATGAGGAAACTTTGGAAAGGTAGAAGCCAAATAAGGAAGACCAAGTTTTGGGTATAAAAAATGCTATGTCTCTCTCTGACTCCTGGACCAGGCAAAAGTGAGACAGATGAAAACATCCTTAACTGAAATATGAACTGCCACCAAAAGTAACACAGCAGAACTTGACATTTAAGCTCAGGAAAATTAACTCTCTACTAAATTTTTAAAAAATGAACACTCATTGGAATAATACTACAAAAGTCAGATTGTGTACAATTTAATATATACAATGTAAGTCAAAAAGTATTTAACATAAAAAAAAGCCAAGAAAATGTGAACCATCCTAAAGGAAAAAACAATGAATGAATGTCAATCCCAAGATAGTCCAAATTTTGGAATAATCATTTAAAAACTTAAAATATTTAAAGATAACATACTCATAATGAATAAAAAGATAGGATATGTTGTGAGAAACAGAAAATATTATTAAAGGGAAATTTTGGATTTGAAAAAACACCAGTCAAAATGGCTACCATCAGTAAAATCTACTAATAGCAAGTGCTGGCAAGGATGTGTAGAAAGGGGAACCCTTGTGCAGTGTTGGTGGGAATGCAGACTGGTGCAGCCACTGTGGGAAGCAGTATGCAGATACCTAAAAAAAATTAAAAATGGATCTGCTTTTTGACCTAGGGATCCCACTTCTGGGAATATATTTGAAGAAACCCAAAGCACTAATTCAAAAGAACTTAAGCACCTCTATGTTCACTGCAGTGTTATTCACAATCATCAAGATATGGAAGCAGCCCGAGTGCCCATCAGTAAACGAGTGGATAAAACAACTATGGGACATTTACACAATGGAATTCTATGCAGCAGAAAGAAAGAAGGAGCTCCTACCCTTTACAACAGCATGGATGGATCATGGCAGCATTATGCTAAGAGAAATAAGCTAGGTGGTGACAGACAAATACCATATGATCTCTATAAGTAAAACCTAATCAGCAAAACAAACAAGCAAGCAAAATATAGCCAGAGACATTAAAGTAAAGAACAAACTGCCAGTAACTGGAAGGGAGGAAGGGAGAGGGATAATAGGGGAATACAGGGAAAAGGTTGTCAAGGAACACATATAAAGGACACATGGACAAAGCCAAAGGGGATGAGATCCAGGGTGGATGTCGGGGATGGGTGGGGCAAGGGAGAGTGGTAATAGGAAAATAGAGACAACTGTATTTGAACAATAAAAATTAAAATTAAAATTAAAATTAAAAATCCCCTGGGTAAACCTAATAGGAAAATGAAAATTATGAATAAGTCAATGAAGTTAATAATAGTTGCAAAGACATTATTATTTGATATAAAAACAAGAGAGAAAAAGAGTTTAAAAAATTAATGGAAGGTGAAGGGCCTGGCTAAAGAACAAGTGTAAAGGACCCAGAGATATAGACAACAGAGTAGGGATTGACTGTTGGAGTGGTGGGGTGGGGAGTGGGCAGGGCAGGGGACAGCACAGGGCAAAATTGCGATAACTATAACAGAACAACAACAATAAAAAATAAAATAAAAAAATTAACAGGACCTCAGAGATTGAAAAAATCCTCTTAACAAAAGTTAAATACGAATAGTTGGACCCACAGAATAGGAAAAGAAAGAATATTTGAAGAACTGATGTTAACAATCAAAACAAAACCAAACATTTTGTTACAGACTGAAATTTGCAAATTTAGGAAACTCAGTGAATCCCCAACAGTATAATCTTACATTAAATATTGTCTAAGCACATCATATCAACCTACTGATCACCAAAAAAAAAAAAAAAAAAAGAGTACTTTGAAAGTATTGAGGAAAAAATGGCACATTACATACAGGAAGACAATGATTTTAATGACTAAAAATTCTCATTAGGTATGTAAAAGGCCAGATATCAACAGAACAGTATCTATAAAGTGCTGAAGAATGTTAAATTTAATTCATCACCAGCATAAAAGTGCAGAAACAAATAAAAAACCACTGTAATTCTCAAAGGTATTTGGCTTAGTAGCTTAGCCACTTGCCTGCTAAGTTTATAAATATAATAAAAGTATTAATAGAAAATTTCTTAATAACAGGAATCAGTTTTCCAACCTCTGTCTCTTATGTCTGCATTTTTTCCCTCTGATCCCATTAGACTTAGTATCTACTATTCATTTCTTTGTCCATTTTTATTAGCTGTCTTCCTGGATTTCTTATAAAATATTAGTTCATCACACCCTCACAGTTCTTCCTTTTCAGAATTTTTTTTTCTTGGTTTCCTTGATAGAACTCCAATGTCTTTTTGTTTAACTTATTTCAACCTCTTTTCTAGTTGTTCTCAATGGGAACATTGAATGATGCAAGTTGGTTCATCATTCTTAGGCTTTTTACAAAATAAAAAAAATTGTATTCAGTGAAATTTTAAAAAATAAATGAAGATATATGTCCTAATTATAGATTTAAGTCTTTAAGCCCTGGCTAGGTAGCAAAGTTGGTCAGACAGTCATTCTGTTACACCAAGGTTGTAGTTTCAATCCCTAGTTAGGGCACTTACAAGGAGCAACCAATGAAAGCATAAATAGGTAGAACAAATCTCTATCTCTGTCTCTATCTCTTCCTCTCTAAAATCAATCAATCAATAAATAATTTAACATTATAAAGATATCAGCTCTCCCCAAATTCATATTGAAATTTTACAAATATACATAGACACTGATGAAAAATTAGGAAAAGATTAACGATACCTTAGCAAGTGTCAAGGCAGGACATGATATGAAGTATAGTTATGAAGGCAGTATAGTATTTGCAAATAGACACATGAATTTAAATATTGACTCAGGAAACCCTCTTGCATGTGTGTGGGAACTTTATTTATGACATAGGCCTTATTTCAAGATCATTGAGAAACACTGGACTTTTCAGTGAATTATGTTAACAAAATTTTGGGTATATGCATGCAAAATAATGAGATTGAAATCTTGCATTATACCATACCTAAAAGGCAAATCCAGGTAAATTGTCATCCTAATATGAAAGTCAAAACTACTCAACTTTTAGAAAATTCTATGAAGTAATATCTTAATGACCACTGCCTTTGTTAATTAAAAATAAACATGCAAACAGTTCCACATTAAGATTTCTGTCAATATATGCCACAATAAAAGATAAACAGAACACTATGAGTAGAAGATATTTAAGACACATATAAGTGATGCTTCATTCCCAACCCTCAGGTCTCCAGATCCCCCACACCAACTACCAGTCTTTTCCAAAGCCTGGCTGTTAGTACTGACAAGGAACCCCTATTCCTTTGACATTCAAGGGGGACTTATTTGCATCTGCTCACCAGAAAAACCCCTCCTTTGTCATTTTGGTTTTTTATTGTCTTGCCATTCTCCACACACTGATGACCCAGTTGAGGGCAGATTGTTCAATGTGACTCTCTTATGACAGAGAAACCAAGAAGGCACACTCCTACTAAATGGCTTAGAGATCATGATTATACAGATTAAACTGGCTCAGTTTTGTTTCAGAAGTTCAGTGACAATAGACACATCCAGCTTAATTGGTACTCCCTTTACAGTTTCACCTGCTACACTTTTAGGCTAAATGAGGTTCTTTTGGGAATTTAAAAGGGTTGCCTGGTATTATCATGACTTAAGCTCTTCTGTCTAAAACAACCAAAAATGTCTACTTATTCCCTTTGCCACCAGAGTCATAAATGAGCTATTGTCCCCAGGAGGTGGGACAAGCTCTGGGGAGCTGTGAGTCTCTTGGGTTACCACTCTGGGGATCTTTTAAAAGGTTATATATTGGGGTTTCTTGGATATACTGACAAGTTGCTTTATTTCTGTGATGATGAGCAATAGCTCAGAGCCAGTTTTAAAAACTCTGAACAGGAAGTTTGCCCCTTGTTCTTCCCTTTGCTGTACAGTCTTTTAAAACATTTTGAATCTCCAGACATGTAAAGTTTTTGAGTTTCAGTTCCTAATTCTCTATTATTCCCCATTGACTTGACCCCTATGAATTGTCATTGGAAAAATCTGCAGTGGACATCCCCAGGGGCCAGACTCCTGGGAGGCTGCTTCCCCCACCAGGGTATTCCAACCAGCCTTACTGTGATTTGGAGGCAGCCTCCACTGGCAGTGGTAGCAGGATCAGTAGGGCTGGCCCCTAAACCCTGGGAGTGCAGAATCAATGTCTTAGCATGATGGCACACCCAGGTGCTGAATAGTTCCTAGTTCACTCCTATAGGTATCTTACATTTAGTGTAGAACTTCCTAACTTCCACACAAAATGGATCCCAAAGCAGCAGTATCATGGAGTAATTTATTAAGCCAATATCTTACATTATCAAGTACCAGTGAGGATATAGCAATATAAATACTTTAACATTGATGGAAGAAGCATAAATTATAAAAGTCTTGGAAAAATTATGTAATTAATTCAAAATCTGCATACTTTATGCCTAGGAAATTCTCTCATGGATATGACTCAAAATTCGTTGCTCCTGTTTTCCCTTATACATTTATAAAATTATTCACAATAGTATGTTTATAGTAAAAAAATGAAAAAGACTATCATAACTGAATGTCACAAAATGGACAAATTTAATGAACAAGTTGAGTGAAAACAGATCACAAAAGAAAGTAAATGAATGATTGCATTTATATGAAGTTAAAATATATATTAAAACAATTATCAATAAACATAAAGAAATAATTGTTACAAAAAACAAGATGGCAATTAACCTTTATGGGGGTGGATGAGGGGCAAAAGGGATGCTTCTTGATATAGCAGTATTCTTTTCCTTGTAAGTATTGATTAAATGAATGTCAAAATTGTATATATCTGTCATATATTTTCTTTATGTATGATATATTTCATACCAACTGTATTTTTAAAAAACTAAAGTACTTTTCCTTTGAACAACAAAAAAAATTGTCTAATAATTTAGCCTGCAGGCATATTTACAAGAGTGAAAAATTTATGTACTACAATTGCAGCATTTTTTGTTAATGACAAACAATTGGAAACAATTTAAAACTCTCTACAAAGAACGCCTCATATTGAATGCTTCATGGTACAGCTATGTTTATGCAGATATTAAAATAGAAAGTTTATCTGTGGTGATGTAGAAAGATTTTTAGATACCCCCAAAGATCATTATGTAGAAATAAATAAGTGTGTATATGTATATGGAATGTTTCACTGAGATTTTTCTGGAAGCATATATTTCTTTTTTCTTTCTTCACCCTTTGGTTGCCCTTGGAAGCTGGCCAGAATCAATTAAACAACTGAGTTTCCTTGCACTTGCGCTTCTTACTGAGTTTGATCAAAGGGGACCTTGGCTGAAGACTCAAAAAAGAAAGGAAAATGAGGTCAAGAGACATGGTCCCTATCCCCTTCCTCATCTTAGGCTCCCTGAATTCGGCAGATTCCTACCTCTCCTCTTTATATTTCTCTACTGTCCTTTTTCGTTTCCCAACACCTATAAGTTAGACTCTTATAAATAGATTCTTTATTAAATTCCTATCAAATTATAATTTAGTATAATATTAAAAATCATGGCACTGTTAAAGAAATAAGCTAAGGGCATTAATTCTACTAAAGGAATACTTTCAAAAGTTTATTGTTAAGTGGGAAAAAATGGCAAGTGAGGAGCGGTTTAATCCAGTCATATTAAAGTATTATATATTCATATCCAACTATTTAAATAGAATAATGTTTCACATACCAACTGTTAGATTTTGTTGCTTGTTTCTTTTATTTTACATTATACTGTGACACCTTCCCAAGTACTATAGACTTCAGCAGTATAGTCTATAGGCTACAGACTTCAATGTTTGTTCATTAATTTATTCATTTATTCAAATATCTTGATATAGTAAAGTTTTTCTGAATACAAGAGTCAATCATGGCTCTGGAATTTGAAAAGCACATATCCCTACAGCACCAATGACCAAAGTCACTTAGACTCTCACTATCTTCCTTCTATGAAATTATCCCAGGAACTAGGAAAGGATTGGAAACAAGAACTGAATGGCAAAAGTTTTCTGAACTAGGACTCAGTGGTTGTGTATGTTTCAAAATAGCATCATTATCACAAATGTGATAATTAAAAATAAAGAACACAAACGAAAGTCCTCTTTAGCCATTTTCCAGGTCCATTCCCAAAAGAAACAATGTCTTAATTAACTTCTGCTCAACAGAGTATAACAATAAAGAAAATACTATCTAGTGTAAAAAACAAGTCTGAGACAAATTTGAAGCGTTTTTATGGCCTCCAGTTAGGGTTGGAGCAATAGTCAGTTTCCCATCATTCATTAATTTATTTGAAGTGTACTTATTGAAGGCCTTCAATATGTCAGACACATTATTAGAGACATGAACAATGGTAATGTCAACTCCTAGAAAAAAGAGACATCCCAAGAAGGGATCCTGGTGGGTAACTGGGCTCACATTTATAAACAGAGCATAGCAGCTATTTCTAAACTGGAGAGCATTATGCTAATTGAAATAAGCCAGATGGCGAAAGACAAATACCATATGAACTCACCTATAAGTGGAAACTAATCAACAAAACACACAAGCAAGCAAAATAAAACCAGAGACATTGAAATTAAGAACAAACTGACAGTAACCAGAGGGGGAATGGAAGGGTGATAACTAGGGAAAGAAGGGAAAGGTTTGTCAAGCAACATGTATAAAGAACCCATGGGCAAAGCCAAAGAGGGAAGGATTGAGGGTGGGAGGTAGGGTGGGGTAGGGGGAAGTGGTGGTGGAAAAATAGAGAAAACTGTACTTGGAAAACAATAAAAAATGCAAAAACAAAAAAAGATAGGACCTCTCATGCGAACTGAACTTCATGAAGAAATCTGTACTAAGCTACCTAACTCACCCACTGAAATGTCTTTCTGCCACCTGAGCCAATCCTTATAAAGGATTTTCTGGAATCCTGTTTCAACCAGTAGAACTGAGACTTACCCCATCCAATGGGAACTATGCAGCTATATCCTCATTAACATCCCCACCAACCAATCAGAGCAGCTTCATTCTAACCAATCAGAACAGTGTTTTTTTGGATCAATCATACTGTGAGGATTTGGAGCCCTCATTTGCATGAGAATGGACCAATCAGGGACCAGGGGTGAGGACCTTTCTCTGTAAGCCAGCCCTCCTCTGGCTCAGAGATCTCACTTTCCCTTTCCACAGAAGACTGCATTTCTCTGCTTGGAATTGAACATGAACAATGTCTCCCAGGAGTGGAGCAAGACTGAGTGGAGTGGACTGGAGCACAGCTGTGTAGCCAGAGAAGGGTCTCACGCTAGGGCCACTTCATTTCAGGACCACCTCACATCAGAGACACCTCTCACAGTTGCACTGTTCCACAGCTGTGCTTCTTCAAAATTGAGCTGTATGCATGAACAGTTTTCTTCTTCACTGTACCTCAAATTGGGGATTCTTGTTGACCTTGAATTGTCATCAACCATCCATTAACGTCAATGATTACAATTACTTGCCTTCTTGGAGTTTACACTGTAGAGTTGGAAACAGAGTATGCATGGTAAAAATAAAATACATATCATATTATGTGAAACTTCCAAGGGGTAGATGAAGTATAGAACAACAAAATTTTAAATGGGACAACTATGGTGCACTTCAGTGAAAAAGTGACTTTAGAATGAACACTTTAAAGATATCTGTACGAGGAGCATTGTAAGCAGAAGAAATAAAGAGATTGAAGAAATACCTTAAGGTGGAAAGCATGTCTGGTGTGTTCACAGAATTAAGAGACTAGTGTGTCTGGAGCAGAGCATGCAAGTGGAGAATCAGGAAAGATGAGTCATGCAAGTAAAGAGCCCAGGTCACCAGGGCCTTGCATATCTACTTTGGGTGAAGTAGAAATCCATTGGAAGGGGTTAAGCAGAGTGTTCACATTATTTTTCTTATGCTTTAACAATAACTTTCATGTATAAGTCACATGTAGGGAAAAGCAAGGTAGCAGGAAAATGACTAAAGACTATGGCATTTATTAAGGTGGGAAATGTACTCCAAACCAGGAGCTATGACATAGAAAACAAGTGGAAATGGAAAGACCTTGGAAGTGAAAATGAGAGAAAGCATGGGAAAAATCTCAGTGAAATGAGTCAGACTGAATGAGAATTAGGATTCTTTTTTGAACATAGGTATGCTCAGATGACAGCACACAGGTCCACTCCTGACACCTTGCTGCTACAGAAGTATCCCAAATTTAGGAACTAACCCAGACAAAGAGGTAAGATATGTAAGATATCAAGAACAAATGGAGATTAGGTTTCCAATTGAGACGGGTTATACAATTTTAGTTCAATTATAGAAAATGAAAGTTAGTTTTCTTTTACACCAGAATTTTTTAATGGAAACTTATATCTAATATCTGTGTATATTTATGGTGTATACCTAAGACTTCAAAACAAATCTATACGTATACTCACTAAACTTTCAATAATGGTTACCTAAGCATTAGGCAGTGCAATTGTCTAGGGGATAAAAACATTTGAATAAAGTTAGATAATAAAGAACAGTTGTTATTTTATATTATATTTTTATAAGGCTCATGTAAAACTGTTGTAATTAAAAAAAGGAAAAGTTTAAAAAATTAATATAGTTTTATAGAATGTGTTATAATAGTTCTCTTCCTAGATTTACCTTTTATAACCATTAGTATTCTATAGCTGATATCATATACTCTGCAGATTTGAATACATCCTGCTCCTTAGATTTTTTTAAACAAAATATGATTTAAATTTTGCCCAGTTACATGTTTTTCTCATTAACTCTTATTGCCCTCTGTATCCTATTTCTATTATAATTGTTGTCAATGACTGAGGTAAAGCAGCTATTAAGAAATTCAACCTTAACCTTGACTCATTCTGCTTATTCTCCTGTCCCTGAAAAGTTGTGAGCCCACCCTTCCCATTGCGTGCTTTGACTCTGTAATCACTTCTAATCTATGGCATGTTTCCCTTTATATCTTTTGCTAATGGTAAGCTGTTATAGCTTTGCTGTTTTATATGTCTCCTGGATGCCCTTACTAATTATTTTTTCTTTGAGAATGATTTTTGAAAACTCACAGTTATCCTCTTTAGGTGATCACCATTTATCTTTTATTCTATTGTTTTTTTTAAAATCTGTTCCTTAAGAAGAGAGGAAATCTTAAAAAGAACAAAAATAAGACATGTTCCAAGGACAAATTTTTTCTTTTCTGTTTTTCTAATTCTGACAAGAAAAAGAAATAGAAGGCATTCAAATTGGAAAGGAGAAAGTAAAACAGTCATTATTTGCAGATGACATGATAGTATACATAGAAAACCCTATAGTCTCCACCAAAAAACTACTCAACCTAATAAGTGAATTTGAAAACATAGTGGGGTACAAAGTCAATATTCAGAAATGAAAGACATATTTTGTACACCAACAATGAAATACCAGAAACAGAAACTAAGGGAAACATTCCATTCACTATAACAACCAGAAAAATAAAGTATCTAGGAATAAACTTAACCAAGGAGGTACAAGTCCTATACTCAGAAAATTATACAACACTGAAGAAGTAAAGAAGATACAAATAAATGGAAGCATATACTGTGTCCATGGATTGGAAAAATTAACATCATTAAAATGTGCATACTCCCCAAAACAATCTATGAATCAATGCAATCCCTATTAAAATACCAATGGCATGTTTCACTAATCTAAAAAAAGTTCTCCAAAAATTTATGTAGAACAAAAAGACCCCAAATAGCCTCAGCAATCTTGAGAAAGAAGAAGTACCAGAGAATAAATTCAGAAGTATCACAGTACCTGATATCAAATTATAAGGCCACAGTGATCAAAGCAGCCTGGTACTGGCATAAGAACAGACACATAGATCAATGGACCAGAATAGAGAATCCAGAAATAAACCCATGTCTCAATGCTCACTTAGAATTTGACAAAGGGGTCACAAGCATACAATGGAGTAAAGGGAGTGTCTTCAATAACTGGTGTTGGGAGGACTGGACAGGTACATGCAAAAAATAAATAAATAAAGCTAGACCACCAGCTTATACCATATACCAGAGTAAACTCAAAATGGGTAAAAGACTTAAATATAAGTCATGATACCATAAAAGTCCTAGCAGAAAACATAGGCAGTAAAATTTCAGATATCCCAAATACAAATATGTATGCCAATATATCTCCTAGGGCAAGGAAAATAAAAGAAAAAATAAACAATGGAACTACATCAATTTAAAAAGCTTCTGCATGGCTAAAGAAACGATCAGCAAAATGAAAAGTTTACTGACTGTATGGGAGAACATCTTTGTCAATGATACATAAGACAAGGGTTTGATCTCCAAAATATATAAAGAACTCATAAAACTCCACTCCAGAAACATAAACAATCCAGTTAAAAAATGGGCCAAGGACTTGAACAGACACTTCTCCAAGGAGGACATACAGAGGGTCCAGATACAGATGAAAAAATGCTGAACATCACTAGCCATCAGAGATGCAGATTGAAACCACAATGAAATATCACCTGACACCTGTGAGAATGGCCATCATTAATAAATCAACAAACAAATCCTGGGGAGGCTGTGGAGAAGAGAGAAACATAGTGCACTATTGGTGGGAATGCAGGCTGGTGCAGCCACTTTTAAAAACGGTATGGAATTTCCTCAGAAAATTAAAAATGGAACTGCCTTTTGACCCAGTGATTCCACTGCTGGGAATATGCCATAAGAATCCTGAGTCACCAATTCAAAAGAACTTATGCGCCACCATGTTCATAGCAGCACTATTTACGATAGCCAAGTGCTGGAAACAGCCTAAGTGCCCATCAGTAAATGAGTGGATCAAAAAACTGTGGTGCATTTACACAGTGGAATACTATGCAGCAGAAAGAAACAAAAAGGAATCCCTATCCTTGTGACAGCATGGATGGAACTGAAGATTTTTATGCTAAGTAAAATAAACCAGTTGGTGAAAGACAAATACCACATGATCTCACCTATAAAGGAACTAATGAATAAAATAAACTAATGAGCAAGAACCAGTGGCATAGAAAGGGAATACACTGACAGTGGCCAGAGTGGAGTTGGGAAGGGGATAATGGTGGGATAAAGCAGAAGGGACTAGTTAAACAACCTGTATGAATGACCCATGGAAATGAACGATGGTGTAAGGGTTGACTATGGGAACAGGGGTGGGCTGGGTGGAGGAGGGCAAGGAGGGAAAAGTTGGGACAACTATAATAGAATAACAAAAAATTTAGAATAAATTTTTTAGAAAAATTTATAATAGAATAAAAAATTCCAGTTTTCTGCACTAAAAAAAAAAAAAAGGAAATACTTATACAATGGTCAGGGGACTCATTTTTTTGTGAAAAGAAAATAATAAAGTTATACAAAATGCTTCTTTGAGCTGTTGTAAGTAGAGTGTGAAGTTTGTATTCAAACTCAAAATGTCTTCTAGGCCCTTTCAGTTTTTTTAACTAAAGGAAAAGAAAGGGTAAAAAAGTGCACCTGGTAGCCTGGTAGATAAAGGGGATTGTATCATCTATCCTCAATGTACCAAATGAGAAATTGACAGAATCCAAGAAAATAAACTAAAAATGAGGGTGTTTAAAATCTTTCCTATGAAACTGGTAATGTATGTAATCTTATTGCCTACAATTTTGTGCTTGTATTTTTTAAATCCTCTCTATGGCATTTACTTTCATTTGGAGGCTTCCAGAGAAGCTATGCTTTAACTTTGATAATTATTCAATAGTAAAATTGCAAATACTATAGAAGGCCAAATAGGAAAGTATATGTATTTTTTAAAACAAATTCAAATTTTAGAGTAGTTTTAGGTTCATGGCAAAATTTGAAGGGAAGTACAAAAAGTTCTCATAAAACACTCTCCCCATGCACAGCATTCCCCACGATCAACATCACAAACCGGAGTGGTACATTTGTTACAGGCAACAAACCTGCGCTGACACATCCTTATCGTTTGAAGTCCACGGTTTACACTGTACTTCACTCTGGATGGTGTACATCCTATGGGTTTGGACAAATGTATAATGAGCATTTTCTACTATTTTTATATCATACAAAACAATTTTCTACTCCAAAATGCCTGTGTGCTCTGCCTATTGATCCCTCTCTCTTAATTACACACAAACATTAATCTTTTTACTATACCATAGTTTTGCCTTTTTTCCAGAATCCCACATAGTTGAAATGATATGGTATGTAGACTTTTCATATTTGCTTTTTTAACTTAATTTTCCTCCATATCTTTTTATGGCTTCATAATTCATTTCTTTTTAGCATTGAATTCCATTGTCTGGATGTATTACAGTTTATTTTCCATTCACCTACTGAAGGACATCTTGATTGCTTCCAGGTTTTGGCAATGAAAATAAAGCTTTTATAAATATCCATGTGCAGGTTTTTGTGTGGACATAATTTATCAGTTCATTGGGGTAAATACCAGAGTGTGATTGCTGGATCATGTAGTTAGAGTATGTTTAGTTTTGCAAGAAATTTCCAAACTGTCTTCTGAAGTGACTTCCATTTTACATTCCCATCAGCAGTGAATTAGAGTTCTTGTTGCACAATATCTTTGTCAACATTTGGTGTTTTCAGGATTTTTTATTAAAGCTTCTTAATCTATATTATTTATCTGTCCTTAGTGTTAATGGTATTACCTCCTAGCAAACAGACATATGTCAGTCAGTGCAGGGGAGGGGGAAGAATGGGTGCAATGTGACCAAGGTTCATGCTGGTGAAGAAGCTGTGGCCTTGGTTAACATCGTTGAATAATAAAATACACCGGAATATCTAAGGTTGACCCGACAAAAAACACCCATGCAGACTAGTCTAATTTTAGTCTCATTTGTGGTGGTTTGTCCATCACCACAAACTTCAAGTGGGACCATGGTGCTTCTGAAACCATTCCAGCACGATTCTCTGGAAAAAGGAAAGTATCTCTCCCTCTCTCTGAAGTAAATATGTTTGCCTTATCTCTCTCCTGAAATTCCCAACACTGTTTCCTATTTCTCTCTCTTAATTGAGGGCATCACACCTTAGTTTTCTGATTGCTTAGAAAATCAGGAAATAAATTTTACATGCACCAGTTACCAAATATGCTACCAATCCTCATCTGAATGCATATACCTAAATTCCTGTCACTTTTCTGAGGTGAAATCTATATGATCATATATAAGACCACATTCTCTTTTGGGGCCCTAAAGTCCCTTTCACATAGTTTAAAATTTTACTTCCATGTGTGTCACTGTTTTTACTCTTCTGAATCATAATTTTTTCTATTTGAACAAGTCACTACAAGTCTATATATATATATATATATATATATATATATATATATAGCCTACATATATATATTATTATGTATGTATGTATATGTCTTTACAAGTACTGCTATATTTTTTATCTTAACACAAAACCAAGTTCCTTAACCCCCACACGTCATTTTAGCTACTGCTCCACTTTCTCATAAATTTTTGAAGTAATTGTTAGTAGTAGTGGTGCATCTTCAATTCCCCTTCTTTTATTCTCTCTTGAACGTACTCTGACCCAAGTTTCTGTTCTTGTAACTTCATTAAAAATGTTCTCATGGCCAGTGACCTCCACAATAACGAACTCAGTTCTCTTTTTCGGTAAAATATAACCAAGATTAGACACAGTTAATCTCACTTTTTTATTTCTTTGTTTTATATATTTTATATTTCATTTTCATTGTGTTTTCCATTACCAGTTATACCCCCATACCCTCTTGACCTCAACCCTCCCTCCTCCCCATGACAATTACCACACTGTTGTCCATGTCCATGAGTCTTTTTTCCTTTTTGCTAAATCCTTCCACCCCCAAACCTCAGCCCCCAGAGCTGTCAGCTTGCTCTCTGTTTATGACTCTGTCTCTATTTTGCTTGTTAGCTCAGTTTGTTCATTAGATTATATGTATAACTGAAATCATATGGTATCTGTCTTTCTCTGACTGGCTTATTTCACTTAGCATAATGTTCTCCAGGTCCATCCATACTGTTGCAAATGGTAAAATTTTCTTCTTTTTTATGACCAAGTAGTATTTCAGTGTGTGAATATACTGTTGCTATATTATCCACTCATCTACTGATGGACACTTGGGCTGCTTCCATATCTTGGCGATTGTAAATAACACTGCAATGAACATAGGGGTGCTTATGATCTTTTGAATTAGTGTTTTGGGTTCCTTTGGATATATCCCCAGATAGTGAGATAGCTGGGTCAAAATGCAGATACATTTTTAATTTTCAGAGATAGCTCCACACTGCTTTCCATATTGGCTGCATAGTTTGCATTCCCACCAACACTGCAGAAGGGTTCCCGTTTTCTCCATCTTCCCCAGCACTTTTAGTTTGTTGATTTATTGATAACAGCCATTATGACAGGTATGAGGGGATATCTCACTGTGGTTTTAATTTGCATTTTTCTGATGATTGGTGGCATTGAGCATCTTTTCATATGTCTATTGGCCATCTGCATGTCTTCTTGGGAGAAATGTTTATTCAGGTTCTTTGCCCATTAATTGGATTATATGTTTTGTTTATCTTGGTGTTGAGCTGTATAAGTTCTTTATAAATTTTGGGAAATTCCTAGGAAAAAAATGTAGGCAGTAATATCTCAGACATTGTAGCAATATTTGTTCTTATATATTTCCTCATACAAGAGAAACAAAAGAAAAAATAAACCAATGGTTCTACATCAAACTAAATATTTTTCGCACAGCAAAGGAAACAATCAGCAAAATGAAAAGACAACCAACTGAATTGAAAGAACATATTCATTAATCACACTTTCTTGAAATATTTTCTGCACTTGGCTTCTGCATCCTAATTTTCTCTTGGTTTTCTTCTTACCTTACTGGCTAATCCTTTTCAGTCTCTTTTCCTGGTTATGCCATATCTATCAATCTTCTAAACATTTGAATTTCCCAGCTCCAGGATCAATTCCCTTCCCAACAAATACTCATTTTGGTGGTGGTCTAATCTATTTTCATGATTTGAAGTCCCTTCTGTATTATGAAGACTACTGAATTTATATATTCAGTTTGAACCTCAGATCAAAACTCTAGATTTTTATGCAACTACTTACTTGATATCTCCACATGGATGTCTATTAGGCATGCCCAACTTAACATGTCTAGAGATGAAATATATATTCTCTCCTTACTCATTCAAAACTGTTTTTCTCCTAGTTGCAACTATCTCATTAAATTGTAACTCCATTTTCCAAATGCTCAAGAAAAAGTTCTTGGAATAATCTTTGGCTCATCTTCTTTTCTCAAACACCCGACTGATCTTATCTTTCCTCATTCTTCCTCAACTTGCTCTTCTCCAGCCACACCAACATTCCTTATGTTCATCACTCTCATCCACGATGTCTGTAACATTTGCCTGAAATAATCTTCCCCTACATATTCCCTAGGTTACCTTTACTATTTATATATCTCTACCATATTGCTGTTAGATTATCAGAGAGCCTGTCCCAACCATCTGTGTAAAGTAGACGTCTATATCCCAACCCTGTCAGTTAGTTCTCTTACCACCTTTAATTTTTCTAAAACTTTATTTTTATCTTAGCACTCACTACCACCTTGATAGTATATATTTATGAAACACTCCCTAGAATATAAACTTAAAAAGCTATTAGTTACTGTTGAATCATTTGATTTTTTTAGTTATTCCTTGGCCTATTGTTGTCATGCATCATGTATTTATTGAATAATAAATAGTGTTTGCTAAAACATCTTCCAGCCTTCTCTTTAAGTCTTCATTGGCTGTGAGGGTTCCTATAATCTGGAAAAGATTGCCTTTTTCTCTATCCACTGAAAACAAAGTTTATTTTTATAAATAAGCGATCATTCATGACTGCTGTGCTGACCGTCTTTGGTGGAGATGGTCTCTGAAACTTACATAGCCTGGTCTCTCACAACTCTCCCTCCACCTACCAGAAGACATTGCAAACAAGGAACAGAGCAGATGATATGGAGAGCTTAAGGCCCAGGTGCCATAGGTAAGGCTCAAAGTACTATGGTATGTGGGTGCTGGAGAGCATGTATTTTATTACCATATTGCTAGGGACACATAAAGGCCACTTCCCTAGATCAAGGATAACTTATATTTGACATAAGTTATGTTATGACAACTTTAATACTTGAACAGTTCATTATTAGGATTGAAGGGACACTACAAATGTAGCAAAGATGTGTAGGTGGCCAGATGTTGGTATAGGAAATGACTAGAAAAAGTTGAACTCAAATCCTGCTCCATGTGAACATGGATATTAAGTGGTTGATGCTCTAGTAATGTCTCCAGGGGACACAGCCATTATAGGACAGTATAGTCATATATGTATTTATTATGTAGAATGTCAACAGGATGACTGAGAAGATGAAGGTGGAATCTAGAGGGAAATAACTTCAGAGCTACAAATCAGTGTATAGCAGAATGTCTTAGAATAGCTGAAGCATCCTGAGAAACTTCTTTCTCCTTACAAGCCCCAATATTTGTTTGTTTATCCATTCAACAAATATTTATTGTTCATCTATGATGTACCTGGCATTTTCAGGCACCAGGGATAGAGAAGGTAAAATAAGAACAAAAATTTTATGATTTTATGAAATTTACATTCTAGTGGTAAGAAATAGACAATTAATATAATTATCTATATAATATTCTAGATGATAATAAATGCTAATAAATAAAACAAAGCAGAAGTAGAGGATGAAAGCTTGTGAGGAAAGGCCTCCTAACAGCTAACATTTGAGTAGAGACATGAAGGAAGAAAATGAGGAAGGGAGCTATGTGAATAGATAAGTCAATAGAATTACTACATGTAGTGCTCTGGCAGCTTGGACACATTTTTCACTGACTTGTAATTTCTCTATTTCTAATCACACAGTAACTTCTATATTGAAATAATTCTTTAATAAAATGTACTGAGAAAAAAAGTTTTACTTTATTATTCTTGAAAACAAAATCTTTTGATTGTTATATATGGAAAATATTGGTTTCTGGAGACTCTTTAGATCCAGGGAACCATGGTGATAGATAATATCTGTATGGGTCATTTTCTTTGTTCAATTTCATAAAATAAGCTTATAATTATTGTCAAGCTGAAATAAGGCTTTACTTCATATTTCCTATATATATGAAATATATATATATATATATTTCTGCTTGTAAAATAAAAGTGAACATTTAGGGAACACATTAAAAATACTTAAAGAATATATATATTTCTAAGTATTTATATATAAATACACATATATGTATGTATATGTATGCATATATATATATACACACACACATACAAACACAAGTTTAAATTACATCATGAAGTCTGTTCACTAGCTTCTCTTTCTTACATGGTGGCTCTGTTTTCAAGCAGATTCTTTCAATATGGGAAAATAGATGTCATCAGCTTACCCTGGCCTTATATCCTACTTCTCAGAATGCTCAGAAAAATAAAAAGAATAATTTTCTCCCTATTAGCTCCAACAAAAGTCTAAGAATTAAGTCTCAGGCTTTGATTGTTCTGGCTTAGATTTTGCAGTGGTCTCTGAAACAATCACTATGGTAAGGAGATGCAATGCTTCAATTGGCTGGAAATATATGCACTTAAAATAAACTACATCAAAATTCATGTTGACCGAAAGTGAATGACTTTTAGTCTCAAGAGAAACCAGGTGCTTTTACCAAAAGGAGTAATGTATGCAAGTAAACAGACGCTCATACACTTACCCTCAGTACGTTTTATATAGAACACTATTTCCCAGAATGTAATGGGCCCAATAGAAATCTCTGTCTCTGTCTGTCTCTCTCTCTCTCTCATACACATACACACATGCAAACACACACACACCACTTCCACCATCTCCACACTAGTATCCCATTACTATCTCACCCCTTGTTTCCTGGAGTGGAAGTATGTCAAAAAAAATCTAATACAAGGGTGAGATGGAGAAAGGAAGAATTACTGCTATGAGTTTAATATTTCAGCCTTCAAGTGGTACAGGAACCATGACCATAATTTTTGCTGATTATAGTTATGTCTGAATCGAGAGCATATAGTGAGGGACTAAATGTTTTTATAATTACTTTTATGTCAAAATTTTAGATAATGGGAATTTTATTCTGAACTACAAATTGATATTACCTTCCAATTCATTTTAACCATTGCTGTGGATGATCAGCAAACCGATGCTTAAAACCTTATACAAATATATTGCTTCCTTCCCATGTTTTTTCTGTTTCCTCTCTATTTCCATTCCCTTCTCTCTCTAAACAATTTAGTTCTAGAGCCATTAAGTGGAGTAGAGAAATATAGGTGATCAGGTTGTGGGCCAGGGAGGAAGGAGGAGAACAATAACCAAGAGAATAGTATGAGATCCCAAGCAGTGTAGAAAGGGTGTCCACAAGAGGAAGAAGACAGAGGCCAACCTGGGAGATTGATTACGTATAGTTAGATAGACCAAATAAATACATGTAAATGGGAACTAATTATTTTTTTACTATCAGATAAAGTGAAAAATATCTAGAGGAAGAAAATACAAATGAACCCCTACATGTTAGATTGTAAATGGAAGTACTGGAATACCAGTTCCCATGGTTCTACAGGTAAACACTTAGCTAGAATGAATGTAATTGTGTGTATAATCTCGTGTGTCCATGTGCATGTGTGTACATAATGGGTGCACTTATATTTATTTCTCAACTTCTGTCGACCTAGATGTCTTAGGAGTATGCATATTGCCTAGTTACTGGCTTCAAATACCATTCCTCATTAAAAAGGAATCAAGGATACTCGAAGATGGCTGACCTCAGGTGTTGGGCAGGAAAGTGGAGCATAAACATAGAACATTTGATTGTGCCAGGAATTTAAGAAAAATTTCTTATTTTGATGGATTTATTTTGGTTATGTAGGAGAAACGATTATGAGAAGTAAATTCTTAAGAAATTTTGAATAATGAGGTATCCAATCAACAACTTATTCTCAAATAATTTAGGGGGAAAAACCTACTTGTACTGTACTTTCAAGTTTTTATTTAAGTCTGTCATTGTTTAAAAATTATTGAAAACAAAAAAAGTCTATTTGTGTTGGAACTAAAAAAGGTATTGGAAATAATCCAAGCTGTTTCCACTCCTGGAATAACTGAGGCACTGGTTGTGTAACCAAACAGAACTCGCCTAGCAAATATTTTTACAAAATGCCCATAAATGTACTTTTCTTAAAGGAAGAAGGATCTGGGAAGGAGAGAGAGGGAGGAGGTATTCCAAGTATAGCATATCTATTGCTTGAATCAGTTTCCCTAGCCTCCTGGATCAATTGTCTTCAAAGTAAGAACTGTAAATAAAAATGCAAAAAGAATTCTCTGAAACTCTGAGAAACCTGCTGATGTCACTAGCTCTGTTTTTGATCCCTGTACTAGATCTCAGCCAAAATATGTGAGTTACCCTCTATTCCCTTCTCTTCTACCACACATTCAGTAACTATATCCTGCCAAATCTACCTCATAAACTTTTCTCTGAACTTTTCTATTTCTTTCTATCCCTACATTTTTTCTCCTACCTAAACCTACTTTTATACCTCTTTTGTGTTTTGGGACCCAATTCTAATGTGTATAGGGGAGTGGATAAGTTGAAGGAATCTTCCTACATGACACCAAACAATTCTTGAACACTAGCTAGATGCCCTACAATTCAACTGAATTTTAATTCTGTCTACCCAGAGATAACATCAGTTCCACTGGTTAAGCATTCAGCCCTAGAAGAATGCCTTCCCCACTACTTCAGATACCAAGCATCAGTCTAGATCGTCACCAACCTACTTGCTATAGATCAGAATTTCCCACAGTGCCCTCCTCAGCTTTCATTGATTTGTTAGAGAAACTCACAGAACTCAGAGAGTCATATTACTTACTAGATTATCAGTTTATCATAGAAAATCAGAGCTCAGGAACAGCCAGATGAAAAAGATGCATAGGGCAAGGTATGGAAAAGAATACGGTGGTTTCATGGCATCTCCAGGCACTCTCTTAGCACCTCCACATGTTCACCAACCTGAAAGCTCTTTGAACTCTCTGCTTTGGGGTTTTAATGAAGGTTTCATTACATAGGCATGAAATTGAATTATTGGCTGTTGTGAATAGATATGGGTAGATGTAATACCAGGTTGTGCAACTGAAAGATGTGTGATACTTTCTGAGTATGCAGTTCATAATTTGGAAGTAATTTGAAAGGACTACAGTATCTCTAAATACATAGAGACAAGAACCAGTTTTGTTTGAGTTATTATTCATAATATGGCTTCATGTGAAAGCAGGAAAATTTGACTTATTTAATACATTTCTACCTGGTTTTGGCATTGTAAACCAGGAAAATAAATTTTTGCTCTAATCCAATTTGCCTTGTACTTACTGGAAAACATGTCTCTAAGATCCTGACAATAGGTTGGCTATTATTTATAGTTTCTGGTGTTCAAGGTGTTGTTTTAAACTGTTTCCCCCATCATTGCCATTTTTGGTGAAAGTTAAGTGCAATTGTATTTGGCAAAATTAATGTTTATTATTTGTATTGTCCTTGTTATATAAAAATATATAAGTTCACTGTAGAATCTTTGGGAATGAAATAAATGAAAGGTGAATAAGGGTCACCTCTAAACCAATCACCAATGATTATAATTCCCAACATTTTAACCCACTTCTTTTTTCATAAACATGGAGTAGGACTGATAGAAAGGATTTGCAAAGTCATACGTGAAAGAATTTGAAAACTGTACTTGAACAACAATTAAAATTAAAAAAATAAAAATAAAATAGAACAGAATATATAAAATGGAGAGCCTCACACGTGTGCCCTTAGAAGAATGGAATTTAAGAACTGAAAAACTGATTTCTATTAAATTACTGATTTACAGAATACTGAAAGTTATCCCCTGACCAATGAACATGGTCCAAAAAACTCTCCCTATCCTCAAGCCAATGAACTGACTGCTTACAGTCAGGCTATACTTCCTCCTCTTTGTACTCTTTGCCTGTACATACAGCCTGCCCCACACACTCAATGGATTTGCTTAGATCTTGCCACAGCATGTGTTTGTCCAATTTCAGTTCATTTGCTATTCCCAAATAAATCCAATTTTTAGTAATTTGAGTTTGCCTCAGTTTACCTCTTTATTCGGTTGATTTTGGTGGAAATACAATAAGGTGCAGTTACTTTGAAGACAGTTTTGCAGTTTCTTACAAAATTAAACATATGCTTACCATATGATCCAGCCATCACATTCCTTGGTATTTACCCAAATGAATTGAAAACTTATATCCACACAACAACCTGCACATGGATATTAGCAGTTGTATTTGTAATTGCCAAAACTTGGAAGCAATCAAGATGTCCTTCAGTAGACAACTAGATAAATAAACTGTGGTACATGTGGATGGTGCAATATTATTCAGTGTTAAAAGAAATAAATTATTGAGCCGTAAAAATACATAGAGAGAACTTAAGTGCAAGGAGTCAGTCTCTAAAGACCACATACTGTATGTTTCCAACTACATGATATTATGGAAAAGGCAAAACTATGGAAGGAATAGAAAGACTGTGGTTGTCAGAGGTTAGGGAGAGACAGATGAGTAGTTGGAGCAAGAGGAGTTTTGGGTACTGAAGCTCTTCTATATGATACTATAATGATGATTATCTGTTGTTGCACATTTGTCCAAACCTGTAGAATGTATACTACCAGGAGCGAGCCATAATGTAAACTATGGGTTTCGATGATAATGATGTGTTAATGCAGGATCATAAATGTAACAAACTTACCACTGTGGTTCAGGGGATTGACTGTGGGAGAGGCTGTGCATGAATAGGTGCAAGAGATATATGGGGAATTTTTTACCTCCCACCCTATAAGTGCAAGATCAAGGGAGGGTCAGTTCAACCTCTCACAAGCAATATAGAATTACTTGACAACATAACAACATAATGAAAAGTAATGCCTTCCTTGGTGAATTTTTTATTTTTATTTCTTTTCTTATATGTATTTTTATTGTGGCTTAACATTTTAAGTGTACAGTTTGATCTACTTTGACAAACTTATACACTGTACCTACACTCAATCAAATTACATGATATTTATGTTAAACATTTCTATTAAAAATTCCTTTCTGAAACTTTTCAGTCAAACATCACCTCCACCAGAAGCAAATGCTGTTCTAATTTTTATCAAGAGATCCCTGCTTTACATTTTCTTTTAACATCCTCATTAGCATATTAACAACAAGCTGGACTTTAAAGCCATTAAGACAATATTGAGTCAAGAGTAAAAAAGATACGCTGTAGAGAGGCTGAAGAAAAAGCCCACCTACCTCTGGGTAGTCCGGAAGCAATATCAACCTGGATTGTGGCACATTAAAATAAATTTGGCGCAAGAGTGAGGCCAAGGGGAGAAAAGAACCAAGCTAGCTTTCCTAATCTATTGTAATATATGAACAAGTCATGTGAAGGACCCCAAAATAGCTTGGGGTCTGGCTGGCTGATCAAATGTAAGATAACGGAGTGAAGTGTGTCTGTATTAAAGGGCCGCTAAAGCCAAAGCACACATGTAAGTGCTGCTTGACCTGTGGGGATCCACATTGTTATCTAGAGCCAACGGGAAGCCCAATAAGGAGGATGAGAGAGCACACCACTCAAGCCAAGAAAAAACAAAGTATAGAGCCACACACTTCAATAATAAATGGCAGTAGAGGCGACTGTCCCAGGGAACAGGGGCCATCGTCCTCGAGAAGAGCAATTGTCACAGTAGTCAGCTAACATATACTGAAGGAAAAGCAGGAAGACTTAGGGAAGGAGATTCTTCCACTTTGTGCCACAAATGCACATAAATTTTTCCAATCACCTAAATATCTTTTAAGATAAAAAATTGCCACTAGACATCTATCAGAGACACTGTAAAGGATTGTTTAAATCATTGGCTGCAGACTAGACATTTAGTTTAATTATCTCTCCTGATAACCAGTGATATGGTGGCTTAGAAGGAAGGCCAGATTAGTTATTGACAAAAAATAAAATACTTATTATTTTCTGTGGACATCTGAGTAGCTGCTGAGTTAAATTTATGGCTTGCTGCCATTGCATTTAAGGGCTAAGTTAAATAAAAATTATGAACTATAGCTTTAAAAATTGACATTATTTTTAGCAAAGATGACATCACCAAGCCATTTAAATTGTTGTTACGGTTTGTGCTGAATTGTTTATACTAGACATTTTATGCATTCATTCTGTTGTCTGGCTTATATCCTGCTTATTTTTTCACTTAACATTATGCAACAAAGATTTTACATGTC
Source organism: Tonatia bakeri (assembly GCA_004024845.1). Taxonomy (NCBI): domain Eukaryota; kingdom Metazoa; phylum Chordata; class Mammalia; order Chiroptera; family Phyllostomidae; genus Tonatia; species Tonatia bakeri. The sequence continues at coordinate 68,056 of PVIA01004610.1, forward strand.
CAAACATTCTCTAAAAATATATTTTTAATATTTGTATAATATTCAAGAGGATTTACTAAAATTTGTTTACATATTCTCCTGTGTTTGGACATAAAGTCAGGTGTTGCAATTATGGGAAAAATACAAATGTATAGCCAGTTTGTACTATATATATAAATACTAACTTAATATATTTTCCTAAAATTGGAATTTGTGAGTCAAAATAGAGGAAGATTTTTAAAGTTAGCATATACTGCCAAACTGCTTCTCAAATGCTCTGTGAAAATTCACACAGCCACTGGTAGGAAAGTAAGTGCCAATCACAAAGAGTACTTTTGCCAGCACTGTAGAATATCATTGTGAATCTTTTCTAATTTGACAGGTCAAACATTGTTTCATCTTTAATCAGAATTTTTAGTATCACTGAGAAGTGAGATGATATATAGTTACTGGAAGGCACCAGTAAAGATCTACTTTCTAAACCCGAAAACCCTACGGATGACATTTAAAATAGGATTACAAGTCTAGATTTTCATCTAATATTGTTCTAGGGCTCTCTTTATTTAGAAGAACATGTCGTGGTCAAATTTTATAAAATAGATTATATTTTGTTTTTGAAGTCTAACTTCATTGCTCCAGGTCCTAGTTCATTTAATGATACATGTTCTAAAAATGAGGCCTGATTTACTTATTTTCTTCTGCTTTTTTATTGTTTACTGTTTCTGCTATTAGAGTTGTTCCCACTTTTAAAATATCTTTTGAAATAATTTCAATATTATTATTCTTTTATTTGGGGAACTTTGTTTTAATGTCACCTCTGTGTCAGGCACTGTTAAGTTCTGAAATATTAGAAAAGGCCTCTGTTTCAAGAAACTCACAATCATGGGGGATAGGAAGAAGCATAAGACCACTCAAACCAATAAAAAATAAAATACAGAGCCACACAGTTAAATGATAAAGGGCAGTAGAGGAGACTGTCCTGGGGAGCAGGGGCCATTGTCCTTGAGAAGAGCAGTTGTCACGGTAGTCAGCCACCATACACTCCAGGAGAAGCGTGAGTGTATAGTCGGCTAACATATAATTCTTCTAATATTCGTTAGACGTAAAAAGAGTTATGCATAAGGAATTACAATAAAACAATGAACTTTGAATCTTATGAGGGCAGTTTACTTCCATATCCCCAGTGCCTGGTAAATTCTCCTGGTATATAGATGATATCACACATAGTAAAAAGTTCTTTTTCAGCATTTTCCGACTAAAGAAATAACTATCAAGCATTTGTTAGCATGTTTATGAATAATAATATTTGTATATTAATGACATGTACACAATAATAATTACTGTAAGTAGAGACAAGTATCAATTAATTATTAGCATGCATACAGATAACTGTGTTTGCTACCGTCTGTACACATTTATCCAGGGACCTCCCTCGCTCCACAATTGACCACTGAGAAAATACAAACATAGTTATTTGAGGGACAACTTCAGGTTTATCAGATATTTAAGACTATTTACATGAAGAATGATTTAAAGATTTACAAATTCCAAAGGTCATATCTTTATTTACAAATATTACTTTTTTCTATTGTATTTTATGAAACTAGCTTATTTACCCCTTCACAAATCTATTTGATATTGATATCTTTTTGTTCCTCTTTGTTTTTCTAAAACCAAGGCCATGTTTGGTGGTATATTGTCCAGACAACTTTGCCTTCATTTCAACTTCACTTTGATTTGAGCGATTTTGCTTCTACTTTGCTTGGATCTGAAACTCAAACTTTGATGGCTGGAAATTTTACTCTAGGTGACAGGAATCCATTCTTATTGTTTTAAGGGAGTTGGCTATGCTTTTGCCCTATAGCAGCCTGACCACTTACTGCATCACTGAATTCACCTTTTTTTTAAAAAAAGGTGTTTAATTCTTATGTTTAGATCATATCTCAAGTCTAAAATAAATAATAACTAAATTGATATTAAACTTCTTTTTTTTTTTCTTACACTTTTTTTAAACCAATTCCATCAGGGAGACTCTATAAGCATCCAACACTGTCATAGAGTAAACAATTTTCAAGCTAAGTTGTCATCAATAGCTAAGACTTTGTTTTTTATTTACTTTTTAAAATTTTAATTGTTGTTCAAGTACAGTTTTCTGCCTTTTACTCCCATCCCAGCCCACTCCCCCAGTCCTCCCCACCTCCCTCCTGTTTCCACCTGCCCCTTCTTTGTTTTCGTCCATGTGTCCTTTATATTTGTTCCTACAAACCCTTCCCCTTTTCCCCTGATATTCCCTGTCCTCTCCCCTCTGGTCCCTGTCAGCCTGTTCTCTATTTCAGTGTCTTTGGCTATATTTTGCTTGTTTGTTTGTTTTGTTGATTAGGTTCCTGTTAAAGGTAGGATCATATGGCATTTGTCTTTCAAAGTAAAAAAGAGAGTACCCTGTAATACTAAAGGCTTCCTGAGGATTTGAGTATCAAGTGATTTATTCTTTACAACATAATACTTTGAGGGAAATTTTGCCTGCATTAATATTTAAAATATTGCTTTGCTTGGGGAGATGAAAATTGAAACTGGCCTTTAAAATGTAGTTTAAGCAGGAATTTTTCAGGTAGGCAATAGGCAGTTCGGGAACAGAGGTTTATAAGCTTTGTTCTGTTAATGTACTGGAACTATGCAAACAGGGAGTGGGCATGGGCCGCTATATCAACGTAAAGTATTGTTAAAGACAATGTGAAGGATTTAGAAGTTTGTAATAGTAGAGTAGCTTTTCTCAACAATCGTCAAGTATAAACAATGGAAATTATGTACAGTGTCTCATTACAAACTGTAGACTTGTAAACTTGAAAGAAGGACATTCTCTTATCTGTCTGTGTTGATGAATTAACTAGATATTTTTGTGTCCTCATCTTTTTGTTTCTCTGACAAAATTCTGAATATTACAGACACATATTTTCCCCAAACTTTAAACCTCCTACACTCTCACGTCAAAGGGAGGTGAAAGCACCTGCCCAATATCTTCTACCCAGTTTAAAGCCTTTAAGCCCAAAACCTGTGTGCTCAATCATGGATGTTAATTGCATGAGAAAAGGAAAATGGCATTTTCCTGAGCTGATATTCTCGTAGATCTTAGTGAAAATGAATAGAAAGGGTGGAGAATGACCTAAATATGTAGATTAGATTTGTCTGGAAAGGTAATGCACATCTAAGTGAACATAAGCTAAAATTAGATTTCTAATAAAATTGGAAATGAGCCAATTTTCAGCTCTCATTACCAAAAATTTTGTATGCCTTGAATCTTTACTAATTTTATGCTGCAAGATATTTATTCTGACATATCTGGGTGTGTTCTGATTTAAAGAAAATGAAGTTTTCTAAATTTTATATATTCTGTCATAGGAAATTTAGAAAAGAGTGTCTTCATTATATCTTAATTATGTCTTATTTGTATTTTTATTAACAAAACCTAATTCTATAGCTCATACAGTGGGTAATGGATGTATATACTTTGGAAAAATATTTTAAAAACTGTCTATGATTTTAATATGCACAGTAGTGTTCTAATCAAATCATTTATTTTTAAAATATTTAGAGACACAAATAAGAATAAAAATAGTTCAGATTAATGTTAGTATGTAGAAAAAAAATACTCTTTCAAATAGATTTTAATAGACCTTTAGTAATATCTTTTAAGAATACATGGAAATACTGTAATCCATAGTAATAAAAACGATTTTAAAAGCTATAATTAGCAGCTTATGTTATTTAAGCAATACATAACTCAAGATCCAAGAACTACAGTTTGGACTGTCTTAGAGAGTTTATTGTTCATGAGAATTAAAATAAAGTTTTGCACTTATCACAAAGACATAAAGATCAAGATCTATTTTATAATGATTTCTTTAGTAATTTGGATGATTTTTCCCCAAAGCTCTTGAAGGAATGTGAGATATTAATATAGACCTGATTTTAGGGGGACTTTGAATGCAAATTGTTGTCTGTTCTATATGAATGTGATCTGTTTCTTATTTTCTTCTTTGATAGGAATGGAAAAAATTCATTCATAGAGTCAGTGATTACAGAGTTATAATGGAGTTTTACTGAGCCTAAGGCTTTACATATTGCTTAGTCACTCTGGACTCCTCTGAAAGTCATTGATTCTCACTGTCATATGAAGCTAGGGTTGCTGCGATTGAGGGACATCAGAGGAGTATGTCTGAAGCTGTGAGAATTCACAGGAGCCTCTCTTGTTGCATCTCGGCCCAGTGATTAACACAGGAAGGCCAATTATAGCAACCATGGCCTAATAAGGGCAAGGCAATCAAGAGCTCAGACAGGCTTTTAGGGATGAAGACCTGCCTCTCCACAACATGAAAGCAATCTAGACCAACTGAAGGACAGGCCGAGTGTTTGGGAAATCTGATTGCACAGTTGGAGGACCTCAGTACCAGTTGTCATAATAGAGAATATAACTTTACCTAATAACTCTACAGTCATTAAGTCTTTTTTTACTTTCTCAGAGATTTCAACCAGCCATCATCCTGAAGGGTCAGAGACACAATGGTTTTAATGTACAGCATGAGTAGATCTGACAGTGCAAGGAGTTGCCTAATATATGGGTGTTCTTATTTTATAAAAAAGAAAAAAATGCCTTCCCTCATACAATTTACATTTTAGTAGAGAAAAGTAGTATTATTATTGACTGTCTATCTTTTTATGCTAAACATCATGAAGAAGAAACTTTTTTCTACTTGATTTAATTATGACATATGGTTGTCACTTAGTTTTTTGAATGAATGGATATTGATCATTTCTTTATTATAAGCTTCCAACAGCTTTATATTATTTTTAAAATAAAATCCAATAACTCTCAACTATGGTGCAGGAGGTCCTAAATGATCTAACGTCTGCCGAGTTTTCCAAAATCATTCCCACTTTCTCTCTCTCTGTCACACACATACACACACAACCCTTTCTTCATCTCTTTTATCTGTCTCTACTCTTGCTCATCCACACTGGCTTTTCAAATTTTTTTGAAACACACCATACTCATTTCAGACTTGAAGCCTTTATTTGTAGGTATGCTATTACGTCAGGTGTGTTAGATATCTGAGTGTATGTTAAATGATGTCTGAATTTTATTTTAAGATAATTGAAGTGCTATTAGATTCTGGTTATGAAAAGGTAATATTTAGTCTAACTGTGGGAACCACTGAAAAGAGGAAGAACCTTATTGGTAGTGAATGACTTTTTTTAAATGGTGAACAAATGTTGGCGATATTCCTCAAAATAATAAACTACAGTTTTTCTTGATTAATAAGGCAGTGTCATTCCTGTAAAAAATTCCACAAATATTACATTCATGCCAAAGATATTTTGAGTTCATATGTGAAATATTGTTCTTGGCTTAAATTATTTCTAGGCTCATATAATTTTGAGCACATAGTTCATCTACAGGTATGTCTGATGGAGGAATTTAGAAGTCATAAGAAATGTGACACAATTCTCCCTTGTGCAGGCTGCTCACACATTGCAGAATGACCACAATACCAGGCTTCTGTCCTCTTGACAATAGTGCTGCTCTCCAATAATGGTTACAAATGAAAATACCCCCTAAAAGGCAGATCTCTTTTGAAAATAATCATTCATTCTATGCAATATCTTTTTTCTTTTCTTTGTTCAGGTTTCTGCTCAAATTTCTAATTCAGAAATGTGGGCCTATAAATGAACTAAACTATGGGTTAAAGAAAAGACCTCTTTTCTTTCTAAAATGGGAACACAGGTGTAAAACAGATCTGATGCAGATCTAATAATGATCAGTCCAAGTGCAAGTACCCAGGAGAAAAGAATGTTGTCATCATTAAGACCCCATAACCACCTGTAAGATTCAATCCACTTGTAATTTGAATAAAATTGTTCAAAGGATATAATTAGACTTTATAATTAGAGAGTCTTTTCATGGGAAAAAAAGGCATTGTAGCAAGGAGCATCAATTTGGGAATCAGACCTGTGAAAAGACAAATCCCTTTAGCAAGAAACTTTAGTTGGGAAAATTCTAACATGAAGAAAACAACTTAGCATAGATTATAAAATATAATCTTATAATCACATTTCATTAAAGTTTGCATAGCACAATTTGGGTGGAAATCAGTAATTATAATTTTGATTAAAAAAATCAATGCTGCCATTTGATGTTCCCAAAATTTCCTATTGGATTTCTAAAATGTAAATCAGTGAACTTATTTCAATCACGCATAAATGTGTTGGATTTGTGATGTGTCGACTTGTCTTAGCTAAACTGCACTCCCCAGAATTCCCTTTTAGGTTAAAGTAGGCTACAAAGGAAGCGACACCCATTTTGAAGCAACATACACACATCTTCTCCAATTATTCAATCTAGCATTAATCTGGGTGCTGTTGTGAAGGCATTAGATAGATATTCTAGTACTGTGAGCTTTATCAATGTTCCTTTTGTTGTACTCTAAGTAAAAATGACATTAATTAATACATTCATTTATTCAATAAATAAATATATATTGAGTGACTACTTTGTGCTAAGCACTCTCATGATTCCTGAGGTTACCACAGTAAACAAGAGAGATTATTATTTGTCCTTTCATAGACGTTTGAAGCATTGGGGTAGATAGACATTAAATAAATTTTGTTTAAATTGAAATTGTTTCAATTTGAAACAAATGATGTAGGAAATTAAGTTTAATACCATTTCTTTGCAATCAATTTACTCAAATCCCTTGTGAAGCATTTTATGGTTTTCCTAAGATAGATTTTTTTCTTACTTCAGCCCTACCCACGGCAGCACTTATGTACAATTGCAATTTGTACATATCTGTATCTCAAACATATCCCCGTATACTTCCTAAATTTTAAGTCAAATGTAATCTAAGCTCAGTAAGTGAAGAGATTTCGGCTTTGTCACACTGAAATCCCTACCACATCCAACAGTACCTATTATGAGAATGTGCTCTGCCACTATTAGTTGGATGAATAAATGATTGTCACACGTCCATGTCCTGCTTTGAGGGAGACTCAGAATAGCACATCATAGCATCCACCAACTTCCTTATGCTGCTTGGATCCATTTCTTCTTATATGTTCTGGGGGAAATGTTTTAGGAATTTTTTTTCTTTTTTTTAAGTTTGAGGAAAATTTGAAACAGTGAGGTAAATGAAATAAACCACATGCAGCACTACTGCAGCTCTCAGGCACTCAAGGACTCTCGTGCTCTTCTTTCACTATCAGGTTCCTAAATGCCTTAACTTTCGTCCCTCTGCTAGTCTCAGTGTCTTTCCTGACCTTCATTCTTCACAAATCTGTGACCCTGGTCACTCCTCATTTTCCAGGTCAGGGTTGTTATATTTTGTTATGTCTTGTCTTTTTGATAATAGCCATTTTAAAAGATTTGAGGTAGTTGTTCATTGTGGCTTTGATTTGCCACAATATCACTATCTTATGATTAGTGATATTGAGTATTTTTTATACATCGGCTGGCTATCTGTATGTCCTCCTTGGGAAAATGTCTATTTTTATCCTCTTTCCAGTACAGGTACCCTAGGCTTGGAAGCGCAGTGCGGGCCTAGGACCCCTCACTCCTCAGAAGGCACCTCTGCAGCTGAGATATCTGTCCCATATCCATTTCTTAATCACCACACTGTGTGTGTGGGATCTGCTGGACATCCACCCCTCATACTGGTCTCTATGTGTCTTCTTCTTCATATTCTTAGTTATAGGAATTATGCTCAGCTAGTCTTCAGGTGGTTCTCAATGATGGTCATTCTGTAATTTAGTTATGATTTGGATGTGATCATGAGAAGGGGAGCACAGAATTTACCTAATCTGCCATCTTGACCAGAAGTCTATCTGCCATCTCTCTTTTAAACAAAATAATTACTTTTCCTTTGTCACTCTGCTTAAGAAGTAATCTTTTATTTGTGACAATTAATGCATAATTTATGCTTGAGTCCAAGTTTTTTTAAAAAGCAAAAAATTAACAGCCAAAACACACACAAAAAAAGGAAAGAAACTCACCAAGAATTGACTAAAATAAAAACTTAAAATTGGCATGAGGATTTTTTGCCAGTTTGAAGGCAAGAATAATTGCTCAAAAATGCAGAAGTCTTTATTTATTTTGCAAAACATAATGAAGCTGAGGTAGATAGAAAGAAGAAGAAAGCAAAAGGAGGATGAATGTTACTTTTTGCCTGACAAACTCATTGCAGGATGTCGGTCAGAATTTTATTTATTTACAGTACATGGTAAATTGCTCTGAGGAAGAGACCAATGGGAAGCTTGGGGTTCTATACACAGCAGGCCGCAGATCCATGACACTGACTGCACGCTTCTTGTAGCCCTGTGGGCTCAGTGTGACCATCAGCTCGGTGCTATGTGGCACGTTCAGGAGACCATGGGCAGCAGAGGGCTGCTGATAATCTTCAGTATTGGAGAGGGCAATAGTTTTCAGACTAATGAAACAATTTGATATCCATCTTCCTTTTTTAGGGGAAAGGCTTTTATAACAGCTTTTATTCTTTAGAATCCACCAAATTTCATCTTTAATGTGATATGGAATCTGCCAGTTTAGGAGCCAGCGGCATGGCGTGCAACAAACCCAGTGCTGGAATCACACAGAGCCGGCATGATGCCAGCGCTGTTCCGACGAGCTGTACGGGCAGCCTCCAGAGGGCAGGGGGTGGCCTTGGCTTGACCTCAGATAATTGCATTTGCCCTTCCCTCGGTCTTTAATATTATCTAGAGAATTACATAAAAGGCAATTTCAAGCTCAGTCTTCCAACTATCTTGGTACTTTTATTACTTTCCATATAGTAATCGGAAATCATCCCTGCAGTTGTGAGCTGTGCAGTCACCTTCTTGGAAGGTCATTTTCCACATCTACCCATTGAGAACACTATGACGTATAGCTTGGGGTTATTGTAAAGTTTAAAGATAATAGATGTGATGCATCTGCTACTGTTCAGGCATTTGAAAACTAATTCTTACAAATATTAATTATGTTTTTCCAAATGCAGCTTATATGTTTTACTTTGTCTCTTCTCCATGTCAGTGAACTTCTTTTCATTGTAGGTTCTTCCATCACTGCAACCCAGTATGTCACAAAACTCCTCTTCTCTTTGAGGATCCTGTTTAAGTTGTCTTCGGAATGCCCCATGTATATCTCCTTTTCTCTGCTATGTAAGCATGAATCCTCTCATTTCAGACAGAATAAAGAGATTAACATTGGGGAATCTTAACTCCATGAGTTTAAAGAACAGTGCAAACAATATCATTAATATTTGGGGAACTATGATAACTGTGACTTTGACCACATACTCAGACACATGAAAAATGCTATCGGTACATGACATGGTAGCTATGCTTATGTCTCTTGAATGGGACTCCTCTAGACTATGATTTTACAAATATGCCATTAATGTATAATTGTTATTATTTGTCATGTAGAGTATTATAAGTCAAGGTGTCAACATCAGAGATACAAATTAGACAATTATACCAAGGAAAAAATAACCCATTACTTTATATATATAAAGGCCAGTGCAATAATCACCTCTGTGGGTGAGGTGCTTCTAGCTTTCTCATCATATTTCATAAATCATGATGCTGCTCCAGCTGCAGAGCTGTTTCTGAAACCAGTGGGCGTTCCATAGCTAGCTAATTTGTGAGAGAGAGAAACTCTAGGTTTCTCACAAGTGAGAAGAAACCATCTCACTTGTGAACTGACTTTGGGGAGTAAATAATCTTACATTTTTATTATTGTGCAATAACCACACTAGAATGTAGTATGAAACAGCTGTTTAACCTTTTTAATGAGGGAGATTTATTTCCTATGAAAAAATAGAGAAACAGATATTGTTGATCTCACAGCAGTGATAATTTTTGCTAGCTCTACACATACAAATATTTAGAAAAATAAAAGGAATTCACTACTCTTTTCCTGTCTTAAGTCTTAGCACTGTAGAGAGATATACTTTAACATGTACTTAACCAATGTCTTCTATTTTTGAAGAGTCTACATATCTTTAGACTCTCTTGAAAAATTTATTCATTATTACATGTTTAATTATAAGGTAACATTTGTATATAACAGATGAATAATATATTATGATTATTTAATTAATATTTAATATTACCAAATGAAAATAATTTTATGAAACATTCAAAAAGTAAAACTTCATTTTGAAAAAAGTTTGCATTTTTTGTTACTTATTTTTAATACCTTTAAATGAGTACATAAAAATATATTTGACTAAATATAGGTATGTATACATATGAGGTCTGTACAGAAAAAGCTCAGACATTGTTAATATAAAAAGAACCATTTGCATGACATTGACATAACCTTTCAGTCAAGGGGAGTGGACTGAAATGAGCATGTGTGAACAATAATGATTTCACTGTACTGGTCAGTTGGGCTGGTAGACACCATTGAGTGTGCATGTACTGTGTGGTCATTGCATTCAAACTGACTAAGTGAGTAGAGCAATGAATCTACATCAAATTTGGCATTAAGCTTGAACATTCGTCCACAGAAACTATTTGGGTAATTCAGAAGGCTGAAGCTATGGGCAACTAGTGATTGGCAGCTTCTTCACAATGAAATTCCTGCTCATGCATCATGTCTAATGCAGAGTTTTTGGTGAAACATCAAATCACCCAGGTGACTCAGCCCTCCTACAGCCCAGATTTGGTGCCCTACAACATCTGGCTTTTCCCAAAACTAAAATCACCTTTGAAAGGGAAAAGATTTCAGACCATAAATCAAGAAAATACAATGGAGCAGCTGATGGTGATTGGGAGAACTGTGTGAGGTCCCAAAATGTCTATTTTGAAAGGAACTGAGGCATTATTGTCATATGTACAATGTGTCTTGTATCTCATATCTTCTCTAATAAATGTCTCTATTTTTCATAGTACATAGCTGGATACCTTCTGGACAGATCTCATATAACCTAGTAAAAACTGCTTGATAGATAATTTGGCACCCCATTGCCTAAATTGAAGATAAAGGATAAATAGATAGGAGCATTACTATTATTTAACATTTATTAAGCATTTACAGTATACCTGATATTCTATAATACATGAATAAATCCATTGCTTTTTACCCCCAAACTTTGGTTTCAAGAAAAATTGTGTGCACACACATATAAAAGGTGTTTTTAAATTATCTATTCTACATGCTTAAACCACTTATATATAAATATATTTTATGACTTTTATATATGTACATATATACAAATAACATTCAATGATGAGATTCAAGAAAATATGATGGGGCACCTGATGGTGATTGGAACTGTGTGAGGTCCCGAGCTACCTACCTAAAAGGGGACTGAGGTATTATTGTCCTATATACAATATTTCTTGTATCTTGTATTTTCTTCAAATGTCTTTATTTCTCATATTACATGGCTGGATACCTTCTAAACAGACCTTCTATCTCAATCTCCTCATCATATGTTTTCTTCCTTCCTGGAGAATTTCACATTTATTTCTCTTCTAAAAGGGAAGAAGAACCATTCTGTACCTCATTTTTCTCATCTGTAAATCTAGTATAATAGCAGCATCTACCATATTAAATAAATGTAAGTGAAAATTAAATTATTTGACACATGTAAGTGACATGGAATTGTGCATGGCACATATGAAAGCAATACAATTTTAGCTATTATTGTTATTGTTACCTTGTGAAATTTCACTTGGCTCTTGTCATCCAGCTCAGATGCTAGCATTTCCCTTAACTAAAAGGCAGTGATTGTTCCAGTTCTACAGGGTTCTTTCTGTTAGCCACACGGCACTCATAGTAATTGTCTATGTTGCAGCTTGTGTACACATTCTCTCATATGTTTCCTGCCAGAACCTGATTTCTGTGATTGTGGGTCTATATCTTAATCATTCCAATTCTCTTTAAAGTCACCACTGAGCAAAATATCTTGTACAACTCTGTGCAATGAATGAATTAACAAAAGCCAAGGGAGAGCATGTTTGTCAGAAGCTCAGTCTGAAAAACTTTCAGTCCAATAAGTTATCACATGTTGAAAGTGAGTTTGTGTCTATTCGGCTGTCATATCTTAGGAAAAAATTTAAGTAGAGCTTATTTAAGTTTCCTAAACTAACCTAAAGACTATTTCAGATAAATAATGAATAAAATAGTATAAATACATACCATAATTAGTATAAATAAGTCTTCATACACTTTTAAACTAAATCTGATAATTCAAATAATAGAGCAAGTAAAAACATGTGAGACTCTTAAGGTATATTTTCACTTTTCTCTTACTTCTATTGACTGAAGAAAGTCACATGCATGAGCCCATGCTTAGGAGCAGGAATGCATATGTGTGCATAGCCCAGTGCTTTAATGGACGAACTGAAAATTCCAACAGTCAAAGGCACAGGCTCAGAGGGAGTGGAGACTTGGGGCAAGTCATGTAATCAACCACATACCATATTGGAGAAACTCAGGATTTAACGTAAAAAATACAAACATTTAAATAATTAAAACACAAAATACAATTGCAAGGACAAACAATTGAATGCTTACTCAGTGCCAGATGTTTGCATGTGTATTCCCTATTTAATCATTCCAATAACATCTTAATGAAGATACTATTTTTTAGATAAACACAGGCTATTCAAGACTTACTGACTTGCTCAAGGTGAAGTAATTTTTATAAGGAAAAGTGGTCCTTTTAAGTTTCTGATTCCAGAGTCAATGCTTTTTCTATTTAGGGCTTTATCTTGTAAGTAAACAAAAAAATGTGGAGTTAATTTGGGAAAAAATCTAACAAAGTATCAAATACTAATGAGTAGAAGGTCTCACGGCTTAATAAAAGGTGGGGAAAGTTTCCCCAGTGGTTAAAACAGGTATAATGATAGAGTATTTATAACAAAAGAAGCAAGTGAAAACTTTTGCTTTGTAGATTTAGCACATTAAAGATCTAAGATTTTAAAAAGATTTTTTTTAAAGATTTAAGGTCTAAAAATGATTTATCTATTTGTTTGTTTATCTTTGCAGAGATGCCACTCCTTGGTCTATGTAGCAAACCTAAACCTCACTGGAAAATACATGAGTCACCACTTTCACTAGCAAGGCCACACCTTTGAAGATAAATTCCAAGAATTACTGAGTATATACTACCTGTGTGACCAGTGTTTCCAAAATAGGTAGACTCTCTCTTGATATTTTCTAGAAACCTGTTGCTTTGTAAGCTTATTATTTAGGAGTTGTGTTGCCCGTGAATTTTAATAACAATTTATTTCCTCATGGCTTACATAGACAGTAGTATAAATAACTATTTTGCAATTGTTTATATACTTTACCTCTATAATATACAACACTTCACGTTATATTTAGCCTGCTAAAATAAATAAAAATTAGCAGAGAAGAAATATAACATGGAAATGGCTTCATGTTAAGTAACTAAATCAGATATGGGTGTTGAAACTGTACTTGACTGTTCAAGTGTTTGAAAACATGCAAGAACATTTAAGGTAAAAGATCTAAAATTGATTAAGCAATAAGTAACCTTACCCTTATTAATACTTTAAAACTCACACATAGAAAAAAATTATTTAATCACCAGGTTAAAATGAATATCTTCTTCATTTTAAAAGTGTGTTCATAAATGATTCTGTGATCCAATAATGTAAGCTCTGGATTCTATATATATCCTGAGGGAACAGGGAATTATTGTTTTATATAAGAACTATGGCAAAAGTTCTATTCTGAGAATAATCAAAATATGTTTCATCAAGGCAGGAAGAGATGGGTATCTAAACTTCCCGAGGAAACCCTGTCCATTCACTACGTAGTGTCACTTGTCCTAGACATACGCTGTGGCACTGCCGTGAGACTAACAAAGAATGTCAAAATATTACTCAGACAATGTTATAGCAATACTATAGTAACAAGAATGCTACCATGCAGTGCGCTTTAATAAGCCGTACATTTTAAATATTTAATATGCCTTATTTCATTAATTTTGTGATAGGCATTTTTTCATATTTTAATACCTATTTAAATAGATTTTCTTAAAATAGATGATCTCCTATAGTGTCATATGCAAGACAATTGTCTGCATGACATTACTCACCAATGCACAAACTTAGTCACTGCTGTTCAAATTTTTCTTATTTCAACCCACTTTGTACTACCACACATGTCAAACTTAATTGTTGTTTTTAATTAGTTAAAAATATTGCACCGTGTCAAGGTATTAAAAAGAATTATTATGTATACAAAAGGGAAGAGATACAAAATAGCATATACTAATAGACATGGAAATGAGCCCTAATATTTGCGAATGAAAGATTCAGCAGAGGTATGAATACAATTTATATTTTCTTGAAAAGACACAACCAAATCATTTCACATTCTAAGAAAGGAAGGTACCCATAACTGCAATAACCCCTATTATATATTGTTTGTGAGCTGCATAAGAAAGCATTGCCTATCATAAAGCCATACAACTAAAAGGCAGGAATATGGTTGGATCTCTCAAAACATATGAGGGAAACTTCAAAGAAATCAAAGGAAGATCTAACTGGTTTTTCCATGAATCAAGAACATCATTAAGATATTAAAAATCAATTTGTTGAAAACTTTTTATTGACTTTGAACAAGAGTTGCTCAGAATTCCAGCAACCTGTGATTGAAATGAGAAGAAAAAATAAAATTTTGTGTTTAGATAAATAATCTACTGTCAGCATCAACAGTTCCAGCATGAGTGTTAATGTGGGAGAAAACCTCAGAAACAGTGGATCAGACTTTTAGGAAATTCTTCAGCGCCAATGCTTTTTTGGTGCACAGAGAAAGGTGGTACTATTTTTTAAAAAGAGCAGCAATTTGAGCATTGGCCAGTGTGAGTTTCAAAGTGACAGAAGTTTTGGGAATACCTAAACCAATGAATTGTTCTTACACTTTAATTTTAATATTTAAATAAATCTAAAAAAATCTCTTTATATATGTGTAAAATAAAAAATTCTAAGTAAAAAAAGAATTATATTTTTTTCTTATTTAGTACACAAAAAATTAAGGAGACAATAAGAATAAATAATGTTTTATATTTGTTAAAATGTTATTCAAATTATTTCTCAAGGTTTTAGTTATACATACTAATACATTCAGTTTATATGTGTAAAAAAAGTGAGTCTTAAATAGTCTTGATACCACGTCAAAGGCTACACAAATTATTCTGTGCCTGACAGTAGCCCTAAGGACTCTTTTCAGAGTCCATCAATGTTTCTGAGGAAAACTTAAGCTAGTGTCTAATGTTTTCCTCAACAAAAGAAAATGTCTTTATATTTATTCAATATGCAACTATGATTCAAACATCCAATTGTTTTTCCAGAATCATCTTGAACAATTTTAATATGTTCCATCTATTCTATACAATCACATAAGGTGATAATGAACCTCAGACATCATAATCTACAGTGGAAAACATTATTTTTACTTATCCTAAAATCAAAATTTTGTTGTAGAATCCATTAATTTAGTGAATAAGTATTCTTTCCTTCATCTTACTTATAATTAATTTTAAATTTCAAATACAGGAACTCTCAGCTTCTATGTTTTGATATTGAATAAGAGTTCTTAAACTTTTCATTTATAGATATTCTTGCTTAACTTTTTCTAGAACCCTTCTAACTATAGCTGTCTTTCAGTGTCTATAGCTACAATGAATAAAGAAAGGTTTTTAGATGCAGTGAATCTTGGTTTGTTTTATGGATAATATGTGTATTTTTGCTGCTCTTAATAAAAGTTTTTGTGCTTTTGAGCTAATATCTTTAAGAACCAAGTTGCAATGAACCAAACCACTTCTTCTGAATAAGAAGTGAGACTTAATAGTAAATCATTTCTGTAGAACTGTTTTTCATCTAATTGTGTTATTTGACCCTTCCAGATCCAATATGCTTCTGCCATATTTGGACCAGTCAACAAACTTCCTGTATCTTCCTGTGATTTATCTCCATCACCTGGGAGCTAAGAATGCAAGTAATCCAAGCCATTTTATTACCTTTCCATACAAAATAGAGTAAAACATTCCAGAGATGTGGCTTGTCTTAAAGTTCTTTCAATACGAGCTCATCTGAGAGATGTTAAGTCAATCAGAGAAATAAAATTTGACCAAGGTGTCACAGCTGCTCTGTAGCGGGATTGGCACATGAGCCACGGCTCCACAATCTCAGCTCACTACAATTATTCCAATTCTGTTAATTCCATCTTTCTAATTATACTTACTTAGTTTTCTAACCCCTAACAAAGAGTTTCTTTCAATAACATTAAAACTCAGTTATCCTAGTTTCTTTTTAACTGGACTTTTAAAGAAATCTGGCAACTCAAGGGACTTCATTGAAAAAGTTCAAAACACAGTCTTTCAATGCCTAAGTATATTGGTTATAGTCTGGGTTCTGCTAGTTGCTAGCTCTATGATATGAGCCTTGTCTAAGTCTCTATGTTTTTAATTTATACATTGTGAAAAATAATGCCTACTTAAAGGATATTTTTAAATTTTGTGTGATATGTATGTGACCATATACCTTAATTATGGGCTGTTGTGAGTCTTTAATAAATGTCAGTAATTTTATTATGACTGAGAAAATTAATATAATAGACCAAAATGTAAGGATGTAAAGGTGAAAATCATGAATATTTACTTTTCTATGTAACTTTTCCAAATATTATGTAAAGTAACTATAATAGTGAATAATGAATAAATAAATGCAATTAAATTGTAGAGAGAATAGGGAAAACAAACAATCCTTCCAGCTTCCACATGGAGGGGTCTAGGAAATTAACAGTTTCACTTCTTGTCACTCATTACCCCAAGATCTGTCTTCCTGACAAATTAGCATAGAAGATTAAAATGATGGGCTAAAACCACAGTGTGACACTACTACATTGTTTAGAATGGCTACAAATAAGAATGATTTATATCAAGTTTTGGTGAGGATGTGGAGCCACTACAATTTAATTTTAAATTTTCTGGAAATGTAAAATGTTATCAAAATGCACCTAATCCAGTTTTAGGTATTTACCCAAGAAAAACAAATGGAAACAAAAGGTAAACAAATGTCTATTTAAAGACTTGTACACAAATGCTCATACTATCTTTATTTGTGACAGCCTAAAATTAGAAACAACACTGATGTCCATCTACCGATGAATGGATAAACAAATCACAGTATATCTACCAAATGGAATACCAGTCAGAAAGATATGGACTATTGGTAGAACATGAATAAATCAATGAAATAATTATGCCAGATGAAAGAAGCACAACACCCCTCCGCCCAAAGAAAGAGTACATACACTTAGTGCGGAATCTTGAAAATGTGTACAAAAATACAGTTACCTAAAGCTGATCGGTTTTTGTTTAGGGATGGTGGGTGGGTAGGAAGTGGGAATATCAGACAAATTTGAGAGATAATGGATAGTATCTTGATGGATAATAATGGATAATGTTTGCCATCTTGATTGTAATGATGGTTTCACAGGTGTATACCCAACCTATCAAAATGTACACTTTAAATACGTGCCACTTATTGTACATTAATTATATCTGAATAATGTTGCTTTTCTTCTAAACGGTTATGCTACACAGAATGTAGTCTTCTCTCTCAAACAAGTATTTTGAGTCTCTGCCTTTATAAGTGATATAAATTGAAGCATAGTAGCACAATTAGGAAAATTGTTTACTGGATTATCTCAGATGTATTATCCAAAAGTTAAAAGTATTATTTCACTTTTGTTATCTTTATAATGTACGGAAAGGTCATATTTACTTTTCTTGTATTTTATAATAAGATAATGACTCAGTAAACAAATAAAAATATTGCAATATATGATCCTCAGGGTTCTTACTCCAATTTCTATGTTAGACTGGGTCTAACATGGCAACTTAATCTACATGAAGTGTAGTGTGGAATGTATTTTGGGCAAATGTAGCCAATCTGCAGATGTTTCCAGTAACTAGAACCATTCTATGAAAAAATCAATACCTGAAATTAACAGGGAAAAATTTCCACCTCAAAGTGCACTCAGAAAATAAAAATGACATAAGGGCTTTACATTTGGCTAAAAAAAATCAGGCTGTAAATAACGTAGATGGTGTGATCACAGTTTTTTAGCTTGTTGTCTGCCCCATTTTTCTATACAAAGAAGATAAGAATCAGTTATAGCTGTTTTTGACAATGTTCTATGTTCTTGGATTTCTGTTAAAAGCCTACCAAAACATACTCAAAGGACAATAAAATGTACTCCACCTTATGAAAATTAAGAAACCTACACAATTAAGGTGCAAGCAAAATTTCTTTAAAATGAAAACAACAGAAATGAGCAATTCTGTCATACTGGAATTTCATTATAAATAAGTAAATTGCTATAAATCAAATTTCCATCTTAGAGAGCAAATACTCAGCTCCCCATCTTTCCTCATTAAAACTGTCAAGTGTCAGGCAGGGAATTAGTAGGTGAAGAGAAATATTTTATATAGGGCAGGTGTTCTGTGAATGTCTTTGACTGACAAGAATCCTGCTAAAACCTGGACTGAAGAAATTAAACCCTACTGTTTGTTGTCATTTAAATTTGAGAGATGGTGGGAAGCTTCTCACTCTCCGAATATCTCTCCCTTAGCCTGTCAAAATGCCTATAATTTTACTATTAGAAATCCACTCCTTTCAACTGGCTGCAGCTGTGAATGAGCAGAGGCACAAAAGAGACACATATGTGGATGCAAGCTCAGACCCGGGAGCCTCTGATGCACCCAGTGCTGGATAAAGGAAACAGCACTGCCACAGCTTGAAGGTTCCCAGCTTCAAAATTGTTGCGTTATCTCATTTAGGGTGAAGCATTTATCTGATACGTCAAATATATATCCTTTATTATGATTTTAGCAAGGTGCCAAAGTGATGGGAGTTTAATCACTTAATATTAGTATTATTTCAACCTATTTTATTACAGTGTAAAAGGATTTTTTTAGAATGCAGAATCAGTAATAATTAAAACAATACAGTTTAATGGAGGTTATTAAAAATGAGTGAGTCAATATGTTAGAACGCTTTCGTGTATGTGCGCCTATGTGAGAGGTAGAAGTGATTTGGTGTCCAGTTTTAAGGGGAACTCTGAAGGGGCTGTATCAGTATATCATAGTTTATGCCCATAGAGAGCCAAGGTGTCAAATATTCATAAATTAAGTCTCTTGAGTCACATAACAGCAGCAAACATACACAGCAATTAATAAGCAGCCAAAAGCCAATGCCTCAGTCACTGAGGCTCTGTCTCTCGGGAACGAGGAGGAAGGACCTGAAAAGCTTGCCCAGGAAAGGAGCTTTATAAACCTAGCCTACATCTCAGGTGTGTGTGCTAGGCCTGGCCTGACCATAAACCATCCTTCTGCCTGCTGTGTAATTGCAATCAAATTCTGTGAATGTGGCACGTGCTGAATTATTGTTGCTTCTTGCTTGTATTCTCCTGATGTTTGCTGTTGGCTGGGCATTTTCATTTGCCATTCCTGATGCTCATTGCCTCTGATGGGGCTGCAACCTACAGCCCATTGACCAGGCACCAACAATATAAAATGCTCATCTCATCATATTCTATGTAGTTTTGCTACTGAGTAGAAGGCTTGGGTGTTCAATCAACAATGGAACCACCCTGTCTTATATTCTTGGAACCTATGTTACACCTGTGCAATGCCATCTGCTTCAAAAATGCATCTTTCCTCTTCCCTTTTTACATCCTTTTGAAACTATTGCCTTCAATTACTTTTCATTTAGAATTCACTTTTACTAAATTTAGAATAAACTCAAAAGCTTTAAAGAGAGAGGGAGAGGGACTCATCATGGATGCATTTTGCCAACCCTCCTAGTTTTTCCACTTCCATTCAGAGGGTAGCCTCTTCAAATGCACACTTTGCCTTTGACAGCTCTGCAGTCATTGGGTGCAGCAGGAAATAGTACCGGACATACAAAATTCACTGATTCAACTATGCAATATTTATTTCATAGCCAACATAAATAAAAATAAAATATCTCCTTGAACATTTTGTTCACAAACTGTCTGGTTACACTGCCAACAATTTCTTAGATCATTTCATTAGAAAACTGTTGCTTTCCACTCTACCATGAATCATCTGTGATCTGACTGATTGGACTGTCTTTTGTTAAATAATAAAACATAGGGATTGCTTGGGTAATGTAATATTATATTGAATATAATATTATAAAGATGGAATGAGGACATTTTAATGTGGAAACTATTGGATTCATATAAGATAAAGCCTCTCAAGTGAAAAAAAAAATTCTTGCCCTAATTATCAATTTCCTGGACTATGCTGTGGCCACCCTAATCAGCTACCATTGCTTTTAGGTGATTGGTATAACCACAACCTTGCTGAATCCAGATCTTAATTATTAGAGTGGGATGAAGGTAATTCAGGAAACTGTAAAAAAAATCACAGAAATCATCACTTGTAGTAGATTTTATAGCCTCAAGTGAGTCAAGAGCAAGGCCGACTATCACCACCGCATGCAGCCTAATTGACATACTCAAAAGGAGAAAGCTGGGAAATCTCTGTTGCTTGGGAACATTTGTGAGCATGGTAAAAGTTTTCCCGAAGTGGCAGGAAATCACTATGCATAAATGGAATGAGACTATACTGCAAGAGAAGGCCACGAAAGACAGGTAGAAATTAAGTGACATAGGGATATCCTGATGGGGCCATTTCTAGTGCACTTAATTGGATATCTCTCATAAGCTGACAACACTGAAGAACTATATTTAATCTACTCAATTAATATGAATTTGGGTTATTTAGAAGCAGCTTTCAAATTTATTTTACTCTCAACTTCTTACAAACATTTTTTAAGAACTAAATAAACTTACAAGTTTTTAAGTTGGCATCTAAAAGTTTTTCATAATTTAACTGTAGCATATGATGTGATTTATGTGTATTACAAATATTGGCATATTAAATTCACACTGTTATAATACATTTTAAATGTACACAACTGAGTATAAAAACCATAGCATCTGAATACACATCAGTCCATTAAAATTACATTATAAAAAGATATTATAGTCAATATTTATATCTTTCATATTTGTGTATTTCTGTTCTACTTTGTCCATGTAATTTTATCTTAACATAATATATGTATAAGTTTCAAATCTTAATCACAGAGCACATGCTTCTGTGGTTTATACGTGTGCTTCTGTGTGTCTGTGCCTAAGTCTCTAAATGTCAAAACTCTCCACAAGATTCAAATCATTATGGTTATTTTCTTAAAAAATTTGAGCAAAAATGTGACTAATTTTGATAATTACCAAGAAAACACATATTGGAAATGTATCTTGATGTGATGAATTGGACTTTTAAAAATTATGCGGGAAAAAGGGAACCCTAGTGCACTGTTGGTGGGAATGCAGACTGATGCAGCCATTTTTAAAAACAGTATGGAATCTCCTCAAAAAACTAAAACTGGAACTGCTTTTGGACCCAGTGATCCCACTGCTGGGATTACACCCTAAGCAACCCGAAACACCAATCCTAAAGCACCTATGCACCCCAATGTTCATAGCAGCACAATTTACAATAGCAAAAGTGCTGGAAACAACCTAAGTGCCCATCAGTAAATGAGTGGATCAGAAAAACTATGGTACATTTACACAATGGAATACTACACAGCAGAAAGAAAGAAGGAACTCCTACGTTTTGTAACAGCATGGATTGACCTGGAGAGCATTATGCTAAGTGAAATAAGCCAGGTGGTGAAAGACAGATAGCATACGATCTCACCTATACATGCAATCTAATGAACAAAACAAACAAACAAGCAAAATAAAACCAGAGACATGGAAATAGGAACAAAGTGACAGTGACCAGAGAGGAGAGGGGAGAGGGAAAATGGGGGAATGATGGGAAAGGGTGTAGTCAAGGAACATGTGTAAAGGACCCATGGACATGGACCACAGAGTGGGGATTGACTGAGGGAGCAGGGTGGAGGGGCATTGGCAGGGCAAGGGAGAGCAATGAGGGAAAAATTGAGGCAACTGTAATTGAACAACAATAAAAAATAAAAAATAATAGGATGAATCTTCTATATTAAAAATTATTTTACTCATACAAAAATAAAATTTTATTGCTAGTATGAAGCAGTGGTTAGTACAAGTTTGATATTATTTGTTTTTATGAATGTGAGACTTATAAATGCTTTTTTTCTTATAAGATGTAGATGAGAATGGAAGGGTTTAGTTATTTAATACCATTATTTTTACTTCTTAGTTATATAGCTAAAATCATATAATGTTCTATCATAAAAATATTTTATTGATTTAAAATTCTTCAACTTTACTGAAAGCAAAGAGATATGCAAGAGTAGAGAGAACAATAAACTCCTTGCATCTATTTCCAGCTTCAACAATTAACAACACAGAGTCAACCTTGTTTCACTAATAACCTACCCATGTTTCCCAGCCCTGGATTATTTTGAAGCAAATCTCAGATTTCATGTAATTGTTTCTGCAAGTATTTTATTATCTATCAATTAAAAATAAAATTATCATATTTTAAAAATGAGTAAGTCCTTAGTTCATCAACTATCCATCCTGTACTCATATTTTCCTGGTTGTCAATTGAAAAAAATTTTGTTTAAAACATAATTTGGAGGTCAATAGATTGTGATTTGTTGATATTTCTCTTAAGACTTTCTTTTAATCTATATCTTTTCTCTTTGCTTCCTTTTCTTCTCTCTTTTTCTCTCACTTTTGTTGTTTTTGTTGAATAAAACACACAACCCTATAGAATTTGCCGCAGTCTAGAGTTTACTGATTATATTTCTATGGACATACATGAAAGTACATTAAATGTTTACATTTTCATTTGTGTTTTCTTCTAATTATAATGAGATGAACTTGGACACATATTCTGTAACAACATATCAGTGAACTAAATTCCCATTTTGCTGAATTCATGATATGTAAAAAATTATTTGGTTCTATGTGTAAGGAGCGTGGAAGTCACCACTCTTTCATAAAACAAAAAGCTGAATGGGCTGAAAAGCCAATTCCTGCAGGATCCTACAGAGAACAGAAGAAACTATCATCAAAACAGATCCTGTAGACAGGCAAGTAGAGGGAGTCACAGCTTGCTAGACAGACAGTTGGGAAAACCACCAAGGGAGTCATAGCCAGAGAAATCTAAACTGTAATAGACAAATTACTGAAAGCAAAGTGTGGAAAACTCTGAAAGTCAAAACTCAGGAGTAGGTTTCTACAATATATGTGTGATTTACATCTAGAATCTCTATCTGCAAATTTTGGAGAAAAATCCTCTTGGGCTTCCAGCAAAGGAGAGGTGAGGGGGTGAGCAGAGCATTCTGTTCTTCCCTACACGGCCTGCACTCTGGAGAAACTAGGTAACCAGAGCCTAGCCCCCTGGGGGAATATTAGTGCCTGACTGACCAGAAGGGAGGAAAATACCCAACCTCAGCCCATTCTAACCATCGTGTTTTACCTAAGTGGGAAGAAAAAGATGAGCAACACTTGTTAAATTCGTAGTCTAAGCACCCAAACTCACTAAAAGACTTACACCTGATTATGGTTCTGTAGAATGAATCCCCTGCCCCCATGCCTCACACCGCATTACTAAAGATCTATATGCAACAGTTCCTATACACAGTGCATCACATCCGGCTATCAGTAAAAATGTACAAGGCATACTAAAATGAAAAAAAAAAAGCATTAAAGGACAGAGCAACTATCAGACCCAGCCATGGCAGAGATGCTGGGATTGTCAGATTAGGAGTGTAAAACAACTGTGATTGATATGCTGAGGGCTCTAAAGGCTAAACCAGACACTATGCAAGAACAGCCGACCAATGTAAGCAGAGAGATGGAACCCCTAAGAAAGAACCAAAAAGAAATATTAAAGATTTAAAAAGAAAAAAATTGTAATTGAAATTAAAAATGCCTTTCATAATCCTCTAGTCAACTAAACATAGCTGAGGGTCAAAGCTATAAACTACAGGATATATCAATAGCATTTTCAAAAACAAAATGCAAAGGAAATAAAGATGGAAAAGCACAGAAGAACAAATCTGAGGACTAGGGGGCAACTAAAAATAGTGTAATAGTAGTGCTGGAAAGAGGAGAAAAAAAGAAAGTAATAGAAGAAATATATAAAACAATAACCAAGAGTTTCTTCAAGAAAATATTGGACACCAATCCACAGATCCAGGAAGTTCAGAGAGACCTAGCAACATAAAAGCCAAAAAAAATTCCCTTGGCACATCATTTTCAAACCACAGAAAATGAAATATGAAGAAAAATTTCTGAAAGAACCAGAGGAGGGAGTAAAACACCATAATAACAGGGGGAAAGACATAGGAATTGCATCCAATATCTCAGAAATCATTCAAGTAATAGGAGTGTGGAATAAAAATTTTAAGGTATTTAGAGAAAAAACACCAATTCCACCAACCTCTGTATGCTGTGAAATTATCAATCAAATACTTAGGAGAAATAAAGACTTTCTCCGCAAAAAAAAAAAAAAAAAAAATTAATTTAAGTCAGCAAATTTTCCCCAGTAGGCCTTTCTTGCAAGAATGTTAAAAGAAGTTTTTTAGAGACTGAAAATAATATACATCAAAAAATTTGCAACTGTGTAAATAAAAAGCTTCAAAGGAGTAACAAGATAAAAAACATTTTTCTTTTTTTTAAAGATTTTATTTATTTATTTTTAGAGACAGGGTAGGGGAGGGAGAAACAGGGGGAGTGAAATATCAGTGTGTGGTTGCCTCTCATGCTTCCCCTACTGGGAACATGGCCTGCAGCCCAGGCACCTGCCCTGACTGGGAATGGAACTAGTGAAACTTTGGTTTGCAGGCCTGCACTCAATCCACTGAGCCACACCAGCCAGGGCCTAAAACATTTTCCTTATTTGTAATGACTTGATAAGCAACAGTTTGTTCAAACTAACAACAGCAAAAATGTATTCGATTATGTATACTTTTATATGTAAAATATATATTTATATATAGTTAAATCAATGCCAGCAAAGATACAAGGGACAGGAGAAAGGAGATTAATCCAACTGTATCAATAATCACTTTGAATGTCAATGGTCTAAAGACAGCAATTAATAAAAGACAGATTGTCGGAGTGGCATACAATAAATCCCATCTCCTGGCCTACCTCACATATATTGCAGGTTTGGTTGCAGGCTACAACAATAAAGAAAGAAAGTCACACAAAGTTTTTGGTTTTCTATTGCATATAAAAGTTATGTTTACACTATACTGTAGTCCATTAAGTTTTCAATGCTATTATGTCTAAAAACAATGTTCATGTCTTATTTTTTAAAAATGCTATTGTTAAGAATTCTTACCATAATCTAATCATCCAGCAAGTTATAATTTTTTGCTGGTAAAGGGTCTTACCTTCAATTTGTAAAAAGCACAATCTCTGTGAAGTACAATAAAGCAAAGTGAAATAAAATGTGGTACACTGGTATATGTTGCTTAAGAGAAACCCACTTTTTATATAAAGACAAATAGAAATAAAAAGTAAATGGACAGAGGAAAATATACTAACGCTATACTAACATTATACTAACACTAATCTAACATAAGTAGGACTAGTTAATTTCAGACAAGGCAGACTTCAAAATAAGGAAATATATCAGGGATAAAGAAAAGTATTACATAATATCAATGGGTCAATTCTCTAATAAAATATAACAATACTTAATGTATATATACCTAACAATAAAAATCAAAGTGAAGCAAAGTCATATAGAATTATGAAGAAAATAGGTGAATTCATTATTATGGCTGAAGGCTTCAAAAACCCCCTATCAGAAATGAACAGATTCAGCAGTCCGAAAATCAGTAATGACATAGTTGAACTCAGTGACACCATCAATCAACTAGATATAATGGACATCTATAAACTACTGTATGTAACCACAGCAGAATACACATTTTCTTCAGGCTCACATGGGACATCACCAAAATAGACCCCATACTGGGAAACACACCAAAAAGAATTTACCATTTTTTTAATTAAAAATTATACCATCTGTCCTCAGGTCACAATAAAATTAAAGTAAAAATCAATAATAGAAAGATAACTGGAAAATTTTCAAATATATGGAGATTATACAATACACTTCTAAATAATGCATAGGTCAAAGAAGCAATCTCAAGAAAAATTTAAAAATACCTTGAATTAAATGACAATGAAAAAAAAATACTTATCCAAATTTGTGAGATGTAGTGAATGAAGGGAAATTTACAGCATTGAATAAATGCATATGTTAGAAGAGAAGAATGATCTAACATTAACAATCTAAGTTTTTACCAAAAACAAACAAAATAAACAAACAAAAAATTAAATTTGAAGTAAGCAGGAGAAAAAAATAATAAGAAATTGAAATCAGGAAATTATTAGAGAAAATTAATAAAACTAAAAGCTGGCTCTTTGAAAAGATCAATAAAACCATAGGCCTCTAGCCTAGCTAAGTAAAAAGGAGAGAGGATACAAAGTACTAATATCAGAAATGAAAGAATAGATGCCCCTACAGATTCCATGGATATTATTAAAATATAATAAAGGCACACTGTGGACAACTCTATGCCCACACATTTGATAACCTAGATGAAATGGACCAGTTCCTTGAAAGATGAAATCTGCCAAAACTCATAAAAGATGAAATTCATACTCTGAATAGGTCAATATTTATTAAGGAAATTGAATCAATAAACAATAACCTTCCAAAACAGAAAGCACTAGGCCCATAAGGGTTCACTGGTAAACTCTACCAAACCATAAAGGAAGAAATTATAGCAATTTTCTACAATCTCTTTTAGAGAAAAGGAACAGAGGGAATACATTCTAACTTATCCTATAATGCCAACATTACCCCAATACCAAAACCCAACGAAGAGAAATTAAAAGAAAGTAAACCCTAGAACAATATCTTTCATGAGCATAGATTTAAACATTCTCAGTAAAATACTAGCAAATTTAATGCATCAGTGTATAAAAGGAATTATACATCATGACCAAATGGGGTTTATCCCACGTATGCAAGGCTAGTTTAATATTAAAAAATTAATTAATATAATCTACCACATAAATAGTTTAAAAAGAAATAAATCACCTGATCTTATCAATCAATGAATACTGAAATGCAACAACTTTTCATGATAAAACATGGAACAGAAGGAAACTTCCTCAACTTGTTAAAGACTATCTACAAAAAACAAAACAAAGCAAAAAACCCTGCAGCTAGCATCATACCTACTGGTGAGAAAAATACCATTCTGTGAGTTCTAGCTATTGCAATAAAACAAGAAAAAATAATTGGTATACAGATGGAAAAGGAAGACTGAACTCTTCGTTCACAGATGACATGATCATCTATGTAGAGAATTTGAAAAAAATGACAATGTTGTAGAACTAATACATGATTATAACAAGGCTAAAAAAATGTTAATATACAAAAAACAATTGCTTTCTTGTTCTAGCAATGAACAAGTGGAATTTGAAATTGAAAAGAATGATGATGTATGACCTAGTAAGATATTTTCTAGTTATCCAGTGTTCAAAAATCAACATAATTCATAATATTAACAAGCTAAAGATGAAATCGATGGCTATTAACCATTGATGCCCAGTGTTTTTAAGAAATACAACATATATTTGTAATGAAAGTGCTCAATGAGTTAGGGATAGAGAGAAATGACCTCAATTTAATGATAAAAGACTGAATGGGTTTCCCTAAGACTGAGAACAAGGCAAGGATATTCACTCCCGCCATTCGAATCCAGTATACAGCTGGATGTTCTAATCAGTGCAATAAGGCAGTAAAAAGATGCAAAGGTACATAAATAAAAAATCAAGAAATAAAACTGTCACTATTTGCAAGTGAAAAATAATGACTCTCTACACAGAAAATTCCAAGGAACCTATACAAAAAATCCAAAACTTCTAAAACTGATGAAGTTCAGCAAGGTCAAAGAATATATAATTTACTAGTAAAACCAACTGTATATCCAAATACTAATAATCAACATATGGAAATCAAGATTTAAAACATTATATCATTCATATATTGCTCAAGAAAAAATGAAATGATTATTTATACACTCAACGAACCATACACAGGAACTCTGTGCTAGAGATTACTAAATGCTCATTAAAGAAATCAACAAAACCTAAATAAATGGAGAGACATACTATGTTCTCAGACTGGAAGACATAGCATGGTGAAGAAATTGATTGTTCCCAAATTGATCTATTATTAATGCAACTCTTATCTAAGTCAAAGTACATTTTTAATAGGCATAGACCATTTTATTGTACAGCAGAAAGACATATGCCCTGTAATAGCTGAAGCAATCTTGCCAAAGAATACAGTTAGAGGAACTGCTTTATCTAATGTGAAGGTATACTACTAAGCTGCAGAAATAAAGATGTTTTGGTATTGGACAAAGAATAGACACACAGGTCAATGCAACAGAATAAAGAATCCAGAGATAAAACCACAAAGATGTGTTAACTGATTTTTGACAAAAGTACAAAAGTAATTCAATGGAGGGAAGATAGCTTTCAACAAGTGATATCGGAGCAATTTTACACCCACAGGTAAAATAATAAACCTTAAACTAAACCTCATACTTTATACAAAATTAATTTAAAATAAATCATAGCCTTAAAATACAAAATGTGAAACTATAAGGCTTTTAGAAAAACACATAGGATAAAATATTCAGTATCTTGGACTAGGCAAAGAGTTGTTAGACATAATACTAGAAGCATTAGCAGTAAAATGAAAAAATTGATACACTACACTTCATCAAATATAAAATGTTTGATCTTAAAATTTCATGTAAAAGAATAAAAAGATAAGCTTTGAAGTTGGAGAAAATATTTACAAGCCATCTGTGGTAGGTTGAGTAATCTCACCTCCAAAGATCTTTCAGTCCTAATCCCAGGGGCCTGTGAGCGTTGCCTTATATGGCAAAAGTGACTTTGCAAATGGGATGGAAAATTTATCTTGCATTATGGGAGGAGGATTATAGGAAGCAAAGAAATCAATGGCTCTTACAAAAGGGACACTGGAGGGCCAAACGAGGAAAGAAAATGTGATGATGGAAGTAGAGATTGGAGTAGTGATGTCACAGTGCAAAACATTCAGGTGTCATAGAAGCCAGAAGAGGTGAAGAGTAGATTTCCCCCCTGTTGACTTCAGAAGGAACCATCCCTACTGATATTTTGGATTTAGCTGTATGTGTCTCATTTTGGACTTCTTACTTTCCAAAATGTAAAATGATGAGTTTTTACTGTTTTAAATCACTAAATCTGAGATAATTTGGTATGGCAGCAACATGAAAAGATGTTCAACATCATTAACTACCAGAAAAATGTAAATTAATAACATAATGAAAAAAGATAAAATGAGATGTCACTATATATTTGTCAGAATGTTTTTTTTTTTTTTTAGTTACAACACCAAATGCTGGCAAGCATGCAACAAAAATGGATCACTCATACATTGCTGATGGAAATGTAAAATTCCCACTCTGGAAAAAGAATTTTCACTTTCCTATAAAAATAAACATGCAGTTCCCAAATGACACAGCAATTGTACCTTTGAGCATTTATACCAGATCATTAGAACTTACATATACAAAAAAAATCTGTAAATGAGTGTTTATGACAGCTTTATTTGTAATAGCCAAAAGCTGTAATCAGCCCAGATTTCCTTTACTAGATCAAAGGTTAAACAAACTTCAGCCATATGAAATGTAATACTACCCAGAAATAAAAAGAAATGAACTATTGGTACATGCCACAATTTGGATACATCTCCACAGAATTAGTTTAGATGAAAATTTTTTTCAAATGTATTTTTTATAAGACCATTTATCCTCTTTATACCCTCTTCTACCTACACCCACCTTCTATTCTCTGCAGTCACCATGCTATTGTCCATGCTCATGAATCCTTTTTTTGCTCTAGCCCTCACCTGCAATCACCCCCAAGCTGTCAGCCTGGTCTCTATCTATGAGTCTGTCTCTATTTTGCTTATTACTTGATTATTCATTAGATCCCACATATGAGTAAAATTGCATGGTATTTGTCTTTCTCTGAAGGACTTATTTCACTTAGCATGTTCTCCAGGTCCATCCATGCTGTTGCAAGGGGTAAATTTTTCTTTTTCTTTTTCTTTTCTTTTTTTATGGCAGAGTAGAATTTCACTGTATAAATGTCCCATAGTTGTTTTATCCATTTATTTACTAATGGACATTTGGGCTGCTTCCATATTTTGGCAATTGTAAATAATGCTACAATGAACATAGAAGTTCATTGACTGAATTCTTTTTCATTCGTTTATATTCTTTTGAATTATAATTTTGGGTTTCTTTGTCTAAATTTCCAGAAGTGGAATCACTGGGTCATAAGG
The DNA here is from genome assembly GCA_004024845.1 of Tonatia bakeri. Lineage (NCBI taxonomy): Eukaryota > Metazoa > Chordata > Mammalia > Chiroptera > Phyllostomidae > Tonatia > Tonatia bakeri. The sequence continues at coordinate 98,541 of PVIA01004610.1, forward strand.
CAGTTCACTTTTAATTTTAGGGGTAAGTCCACAATACTTTCCACAGTGGTTGCATCAATCTGCATTCCCACCAACAGTGCAAAAGGGTTCCCCTTTCTCCACATCCTCACCACATCTTTATAATCAAACAATATTTGATAGAGGAAGCAAGCACATACATGAGCTAAAGATATTTTATTCAATAAATGGGGTTGAAAATTTGACAGATACTTGCAGACAAATGAAATTAGGCCACTTTCTTATACCACACATAAGAATAAATTCAAAATGGATTAAAGATTTAATGTTGGACCCAAAACCATAAAACCCCTAGAAGCAAACATAGGCAGTAATATCTCAGATATTGCTCATAGCAATATTTTAACTGCTGTATCTCCTCAGACAAGGGAAATTAAAGGAAAAATAAACAAATGGTACTACATCAAACCAAAAAGTTTTTGCACAGCAAAGAAAACTACCAACAAAATAAAAAGAAAACCAACTGAATGGGAGAACACATTCACCAATACATCTAATAAGGGGTAAATATTCAAAATTTATAAAGAACTTATAAAATTCAACCCTAAAACACAAACAACCCAATTAAGAAATGGGCAAAGGACCTGAAAAGACACTTCTCCAAAGGGAACATACAGATGGCCAATAGACATAATGAAAAGATGCTCAATATCACTAATCATCAGAGAAATGCAAATTAAAACCACAATGAGATATAATCTCACACTGGTCAAAATGGGCATCATCAGTAGAGAAAGAAAAATCTTAAAATATTATATACTAATATAGGATTCAGCAATATAACATTTTTGAAGTGATTGAATTTTAGAAATGGAGGAGAGATTAGTGGTTGTCAGAGGTTGGGAAGGGGTGAGGAAAGTATATATGATCATAAAAACAAAATCCAAGGGATCCTTAAGATGATGGAACTGTTCAGTGTCTTGATCTCTTTGGTTGATACATAGACCTAGATGTGATAAAACTGCATAGAACTAAACATGCATGCACGCACACACACAAGAACAACTGGAGAAATCAAAATAAAACAACTGTATTGTATCAATGTCAATAACCTGGTTGTGATATTATCACTTTTCAAAATGTTAACACTGGAAGAACTGGTTAAGTGTTCACATACCTAGAATATCTCTGTATTAGCCTGATGACTACATGTGAATCTACAATTATTTCAATAAAAAGTTGTATTCATAAAATGCCATTGTAAAAGTGACAATGCATTCAAGTGAACAGCTTTATCTCTCCTTTGGGATCTAGAATCTATAATGAGAGGTCTTATTAAATGCCACCAAGTGGGCTCTGACTCCTGACTACCTTATGAATGAGTGAGCTGTCTCATCATAGGGTTTTTAAGGTAAAAAGATAAAGAAACATAATGATTGACCAAAAAAAGTCCAGCATTGGTTTCTGACTGCCTTCTGCTGCATAGTGTGTGGGCTTGACCCACCTGTGTTCAGGGCTGCATGTCACAAATCATCAAACACCTATGAAATGTGAGCACCCCCTCAGGGATAGTGAGAGCTTAGGATTCTAACTCTAAGGTATGTGGAAATACAATTTCTTCTGCATTCGTAATTCTAATTTTAACCTTTTGTGTTTATATATTTTACCTTATTATGGAGGAAGTTTGCTTGCCAAGACTTTGCTGATAATTACCAGCACCTTGTTTCCATAGGCTAGAAAACAAACATGCTGGTGGAGAACAAATTATGGTGAATTTTTTTTGGTGGCAATAAATTAAGCTGAGAATCAACCCCATTTTTATTTTAAAACATTTATTTTTTCCATATTGATTGGATATCTTGAGGAAAATCCATACTTAAGATCATTTTTATATCCCACAGTGCTTGGCATAATGCCATCCTTAAACATAATAAGTTGTTAAATATATATTTACTGACTCTGTTCCTAATTAACCTATTATATAAACTGTATACCCATAAAAATACAGAAAGGCAGTGAAAACACATGTAAGCATTCTTTATAGAACATTTTATAAATAGCTGTCTCAAATTATTAGTCACAAATACAAACTTCATTTAGTATATACATGTTATAGGAAGACAGAACAGAGTAAAGACATTTTGGAAACAGTAACATAGACTATGGAAAAATGTTAATAACCCATACCCCCAATATACAAGTTGAAGCTTAAAAGTGAAATAAAATAAGTAATTATATCCAGCTTGCAATGGAATATGATGTTTTTAAAGAGCTCCATTTTTCTTTTTCAATATAGACTATCATATTTACATTCTTTTCTAAGATTCTCATTAATACTATTGAGTACAGCTTCAAAAAAGATTGCACAGTAAGCATGCCCCACAAAAATGCCTCTCATGATCTATTAACCTATACATTCTGTGACTAAAATGAGAATAACCTAAATAACTCAGTGTATAATATGCTTGTTTTCTGACTTGAATTGTTGAATAAATAAAATACTGCAAATTAATCGATATAAATATATACACCAACTTCTATGTTAAAAATAAAATGATGTATGTCGATTCACAAATCATCCTCTGTACAAGAGCAAGGAAAAACCAAGGAAATAGGCCACTCTAGATTGGTAAGTGGCAGGTTTAACAAGTAAGGGTATTTACACAGGAGGCTTGTCTTAGGTGACCTAAGACAAGTTGATCTCCTTCCTATCCACATGCCAGAATTTTACAAGTTTATATAGTGGTCTTAATGCAATTCAGCCACTAATACCATCCAGATGGTTTGAACAATATATTCATTCCTCTTGCCCCAATTGACGTGGCTCAGTTGGTTGTTCATCATTGACAAAGCAAATCCTCGGTGTTTCAATTCCCCATCAGAGCACATTCCTGGATTATAGGTTCAGTTCCCAGTCAGGGTGAGTAGGAGAGACAACCAATCGATGTCTCTCTCCATCTTGTTTTCCCTCCATTCCCCTATCTTTAAAAATAAATAAATACATAAAAATCTTTTTAAAAAATATATCATTGATCTCTCAAGACTGTGTCCTTGAAAATGGTTCCCACTGTGGGAATGGTGGAGAAACTCAACATTCCAAGAATAGGCTAGTGGGTAAAGAGCTTCCGTTTGCCAGAGTTCAGCTCATAGGTAAATCTGTGGCCACAGTCCTCTCAATGACCTCTTCCAATAGTGTGTTTGGAGTCCTAGAAACAAGAGATGAACAACCCATGCTGGGTAGTCATTCTGATTTTTTTTTTAAATTTTATCCCAGTGATAGTTTACCTTGCTCTCAAATTCATGATTGTAAGCACACTCTTTCCTTTTCTATTATACACAAACAGATGTTTCTTTTTATACTGGGTATTATATATTGCTTATGATGTGAAAATAAGACACCTGGCAAAGAAGATGCAGAAGAGAGATAAAAGTATATATGACTAAATGGAAAAGAACCACTCGGTTATGCCAACCTGGAGGACATACCTTTTCAGGCAGACAGAGAGCTCAAGGATTTTCTGCATATAAAGATAGACTTAATCACTAAGCAAAACTTACCATCTTTCATACTATTTGCTTACAGAAAGCAAGATAAAAATATATGTATGTATATATATATCATTAAAAGAGTGTAGAATTACTTAGGGAATTTATTTTCAAAACTGTGGAATGATTTTTAGTGAAACTACAATTTCAGAAGATAAAAAATTCAGAATCATGAAAGTCAATTTCATGACTGGAGATAAATTTATTAATTTTTTAAGTTTTAAAGGCTATTTGATATTGACCCTGAAAACATGTAGTCTATGTAATAAAATATCCAAAAGAACATCATTATCTCTACTTTGTTTCATAACTGAAAGATAAAGAAATTACAGTATCAGTGAATGCTTCTCCTTGGAAATAGCAAGTAACTTAGTAATGCGAGTGACAATATTATAAAGAAAAATAAAAATGCCCAAGTAATATTATGAAGAAAGTGAACTTTTAGCTATTGCACAAGTACATTTAACAATTATTGAACAATAATCTAGTAGAGCACAGTAATTGAGAGTGTGGCTCCTAGGGTCTGGCTGCATTCATATTTCACCGCATCACTTATTAACTGTGTGACCCTGCACAGGTACGTGACCCTTCCTTCTCAGTTTATTTCTTGTAATATAGGTATAATGTAGTGCACTCTTTCAACTGATTGGGTTGTTATGAAGATCATGTAAAATAATCTGCATTAAAAAAATTTGGAATAGTTTCTGGCACATAGTAGACTTAATAAGTGATTGTTGTTATGCAGACCATTGTCTGACCACAGGATAAGGCAACATAAAGATGAGGAAGGTGCAAGTGTAAGAGAGAATGCACAAAACATCGGAAAGGCAGGCCTATAAAGAGCTCTGCCAAAAATAAGTGCTGGAAAATGATTTGGAAGAAGTTAATTACAATAGGATTTATTAAGGCAGATTTTAGAGAAGAGCATAGTTTGAGCTGAAACTTGAAATTTAAATAGGATTCAGTTTCTTGGAAGTAGGAGGAAGAAAAAGAAAAAACAACTTTCCAAGAAAAAAAAAGGGGTCTTAGGACATAGCGACATGTCTGTGAATGGTGCTTTTGGGGAAAAGATAAGTAATGTGGTAAATTAATTTTAAGGATTATGAATTGATAAGTTGAAAATTGAAACTGAAATTTGAAATTGTGGAGGCATTGCTTTGAATACTGCACTGTAAAATTTTGGTAGTTGTGCTAAAAATGTATATCCAGTGTTCACCAAAGATTTGTGGTCCCATTCTACATGAGAGGCTTGACTGGCGGATGCAGTTGCCAAGGCAGGGGCTCTATCTTTTTGCCTGATTTGCACCTAAGTAGGGTCATATGACTAATTCTTAATGACGGAATCTGAGTGGAAGTGATATGTGTCACTTAACAACATGATTAACAAAAAATGTGCTTTCTCCACCAAGTCCTTCCCAACTTTTAGCTGGGAAAGGTCCTAGAAGTCCTGGAAGATAAGCATGCCAAAAGGTGACGATGGGAGGATGCTATTCTTGTTGGCCCCTATAACCTCTGTGTGTGTGTGTTTAATAACAGCTAGTGTTACCTTATCTAATAACAAAAGTAATTTCAACTTTATTCTTATCATCCACTGAATATTTTATGAGCAGAACTCAAAGTGTTATAGAAGAAAGCTGGTTCTGATTTTAGGAAAAAGTTGTACTTATAAGCTAATAGATGGGAGGCCAGTAAGGAAGCTATTCCACTAAGCCTGACAGATTTGGAAAGTGTACAGTCAGGGAGGTGGCCCAAGAAACAAAGGAAGGGATACATTGGGAGACAATCATGGAAGGAAGGACAGAAAGCACTGGGTGACTGGACATAGGGAGGAAGTGAGAAGAGAGGGATGAACTCTGGGATTTGGTGTCTCTATGATCATCAATACAAGTCACAAGATAGCAAATTTGATCTTAATTTATGATGTTGGTTAGTTATAAGTGCTATCAAAAAAGTGGTAGGGAACCTCAAGAGGCAGTGACATCTCTACCACTCAAATATACATAAAGATGACAGGTGACCATTCACTAAGGATGTATAAAGAGGTTTTTGAGGAATGGATTCTTGTAAAAATATAACTTCCTAAATTTCTTACCATTCAAATGTTTTGTAATTAAACAATGATGATGAGTGGTATTGAAACCATCTCAATAATTTGTAAGAAGAATTTAAGGCAAAGTTCAAAGGATAGAAATTTATGGACTATAAATATATTTAATGTATTATTTTTGAAATCAATATTTTATTTTAGTTCAAAAATAGGCAGGAATTGCAAGGATATTTGAAATGACATTTTATAGCATTGAAATAACCTAATTAAAAGAACTTTGTTACAGAGATAACAATTATAAATCTTACATGTGTCTATGCATATTTTCTGCTGTTTTTTAAATTAATTACCAAAAGTATGTTTTGTGATTTCCATTCAATGTACAGGTAGTATTTTGGAATACAATCTAGTGCTTACCATTTCTCTTCACAATCCTGTCCTCATTCCTCACAAGGTCTTTGACTTACCCACCTGTGACATTTCATCTAAGGCAGAGGAGCATTATCTCCACACTAAATGGCATCAGGAACTACACCAGTCTGTGTGTTATTGTTTCTTCGAGTGCACATTCTGTGTCCACTGCTGATTTGCATAGCATCTGCTGTCACTTTGTGCTTCTCTGTAGTTTTTCTGCATTCTTGACAGCTGCTTCAATATAGTACTTTGCCATTGGATTGGCTGTGATGAGGAGAAGATGTGACATGTTCAGATTCTGATGACACAGCAAACTGCAAATTACCCATTGGCAAAATGAAGCCTATTGCTGGCAAATAGTCTCTGGAATTCCGTAATAGGCAATCTGGGCATTGCTGTACTCCAGCACAGCAGATGCTGTTGTGTATAACAGTTCCATTTTCTAGTAGTCAGAGTGGCAATCAGCCATAGCAAGGTATTCATGACCGCCCACTGTAAACAAACACATCCTTCTTGCTCCAAGCGACTCTGGTGATTTCATGAGCATAACAGTGATATTTGGGTTATTGACTTGAGGTGTTGTCATTATTTTTATAAATTATAAATTTATGTAATTCTCTAAACTTTATTAATTGGTTAACATAGAGTTTCTCTAGTTTTGACTGTACATTCAATGAGACAAACCACTTCTGAGCTAATGAAATTATCAATATTAATGAGATAACCTGTATTTTAAACTATATAATTTCACTACTGAGATGTAATATAACTGCAATTTACTTCAAAGGCTAGAGATCCTAAAACAATCAAGATGGAATGTGAGAAATCTGTCTTTAAACCCTAGTGTGAAAGCCTTAAAGGCCTCACATAAATAAATTTCAAGATGTTTTAAATCCAAATGATACATTTTATTATGTCCTTTTAAATACCAGTGGTAAACTTCTTGAAGGAAGTAGTCCACCATAACATATTAAATATATAATATCAAACATAAATAGAATATTATTTTATATAAAAATAAATTATACAAAAATGATCTCTCCTACACAATGACGTATTTTGACTCTAGACAATATTCCACTACAAAGCCAGATAAAAAGTTTTTAAATATATATATTGAATCCCACTTACAGTTTTCTTCTATGCTAGGCCTTATTTAAAACTAATATAGATAGGAATAAAATCAATAAAATCTGAAAGGGTGTGATTCACAACGTGAAGAGAATTTTTGTGTTTAGATAACACAAGAGTTTAAAATTTTAAGGACTAGGTTGATTCAACAGCTTTAATGATGGCTGTGGTAGGGGACTATGTGAAGTGCCTTGCTCTCAATGTATGCAAATACCATGGGTGACATTTTTTCACAATAAGTAGCTAATTTAACAGAATGTTATTGTGAAAATTGACTTTATACTGACTTAAAAGCCAAAATACCTTTGTTTTGTTGTAAGTTATATACGTAGAGAGGTTTACTCCTTTTTAGAAGCTCTGGCACACAAAATGCCAGTTATTTTAGCAATCTAAATTTGGATCACAATGGTTTAAATATTAATTAAAATCCACCAAATAAATTTGCAAAAGCAATATCTTTTATTGTCATTTACACTGTATGCAAACAAAATTGTGAATATGTGTTATGGAGTGTGTGTCAGTGGGTTGGCTGGAGAGCAGTAACTATTGAGAAAAAAATCAGTTTAAAACATAAACATAATCTCTACAATTATGTTTCAAAATTTTAATATAACCTTCAAGTAAAGTTAAAAGAAAAAGTAACTTGCATTTTTCTTTGGCAAAACAAATAAACCTTAGTGCAAAGTTTCCAAAGATACTAGGGAAATAATGTGCCTTCTTTGTACTTTATTTTTATATTTTTTTCTCACTTATTAGGTTTTGCCTATGTTTGGGGCAGTGATTTTAGTGAATAAATGACTCATTCAAGGTAATATATTAGTCAATGATAATTACTTCAGAAACACCAGGTGAGTCTTCGTTGCTTAAGCCATATTACATAAAACATATTCCAGCTAACTCTCTGGATATCTTAGAAGCACTCAGGACTAATGCTTAGAACAGTAGAACAAGAGGAAGAAAAGAGAGAAAGGAGATGGTCCCTGGTGTTTGTGATCAATGTGCATGGTTACACAATTACAATGAGTTAGGGAAAGCTGTGTGTTAGGAGAAACTTGGAAATAATGGAAAGCTTCAAAGTTGATTCATAAGGTAAGAAGTTTAATTACTGAGCTAACTTTAGTCAAATATCAATATGACTTATCTTATTTGGGTCAAACACTAAAATCTAAACTCTAAATATAAAGAAATGAATAAATAAGATGAACCAATGAAAAATATTTATTCAAATTTTATACTATTATAGGGCTCTTCAGCCTAATTAAAACCATTATTCTTATACCTAAAACAATTTTATCATAAAAACGTTAGAAGCATTGTCATCCATGAAACTATCTTCTAGGCTCAGTAAGGGTGCAGGTGGTTAAGTGCTTTAGATAACATAAAACAAATGAAAGTGAATGACTACAATTGAGAGTCTTTTAGTATACTTTAAAAATACAAACCAGTTGTCACTTTTGGCATTGAAAAATAGAAGTATATGTTACTCCCTACCTCTACACATCTGTCTTTAAAAAAAAAAGTCATTTAAAAGTTAAAAAATGCAATGATTCAATAGAGTGCTTTGTTTAGTATGGACATCTCAATGATGTTAATTCTTCCTATCCATGAATAGGGTATGCGTCTTCACTTATTTGTATCTTTCTTCAATTTCTTTCTTCAGTGTCTTATAATTTTCCAAGTACAGATCTTTTCCATCCTTGATTAGGTTTATTCCTAAGTATTTTATTCTTTTTTAAGCAATTGTGAATTGTATAATTTCCTTAATTTCCCTGTCTGATAGTTCATTATTGCCATATGAAAATGTAACTGATTTTTGGAGATTAATTTTGTATCCTGCCACTTTACTGAATTCTCTTACTGGTTCTAGCGGTGTCTTGGTCAGATATTTAGGGTTCTCTATGTACAGTATCATGTCATCTGCAAATAAAGACAGTATTACCTCCTTCTTTCCAATATGGATGCCTTTTATTTCAGCTTCTTGTATGATTGCTATGGCTAAGACTTCTAGTACTATTTTGAATAAGAGAGTTGAAAGCAGATATCCCTGTCTTATTCCCTATCTAAAGGGAAAAGCTTGTAGGTTTTGCCCATTGAGTACGATGGTGGCAGTGGGTTTGTGATATATTACCTTTATTATGTTTAGGTATGCTCCCTCTATTCAATGCAACTCCTGTGAAGATATCAATGATGTACTTCACAGAACTAGACTAAATATTTCAAAAATTTACATGGAACAACAAAAGGCCCCCAGTTGCAGGAGCAATCTTGAGAAAGACAAATTTGGAGGAATCACACTACCTAACATTAAACTATACTGTAGGTCCATAACAAGCAAAACAGCATGGTACTGGCATAAAAACAGACACATAGATCACTGAAACAGAATAGAGATCCCAGAAATAAACCCACAACTTTATAATCAATATTTGACAGAAGAAGCAAGCATATATGATGAGCTAAAAAGGCAGTTTATTCAATAAACATAGTTGGGAAAATTAGACAGATACATGCAGAAAAATGAAATTAGACCACCTTCTTACACCAAACACAAAAATAAATTCAAAATGGATTAAAGCCTTTTAAATGTTAGACTCAAAACCATAAAAATCCTAGAAGAAAAAAACATAGGCAGCAAAATCTCAGACGTTGCTCAGCAATTTTTTGTCAGATATATCTCCTCAGGCAAAGGAGAAATTAACAAATGGGACTACATCAAACTAAAAAGTTTTTGCATACCAGAGTAAACCATTAAAAATAAAAAGACAGCCAACTGAATGGGAGAACATATTCACCTATATATCACATAAGGGGTTAGTATCCAAAATTTATAACAAACTTAGAAAACTCAATACTAACAAATATACAATCCAACTAAAAATGGGCAAAGAACCAGAATAGACACTTCTCCAAAGAGGACTTACAGATGGCCCATAGACATATGAAAAGATGCTCAACATCACTAATCATCAGAGAAATGCAAATTAAACCCATAATGAGCTCTAACCTCAAATGGTCAGAATGGATAGCATCAATAAATCAACAAAAAATAAGTGCTGACAGGGAGGATGAGGAGAAAAGGGAACTCTTTTGCACTGTTGGTGGGCATGCAAATTGGTACAGCCACTGGAAAACAGTGTGGAGATACCCCCTAAAATTAAAAATGAATGTGTCTTTTGATCCAATGATCCCACTTCTTGGAATTTATCCTAAGAAACCCCAAACACTAGTTCAAACACTGAACAAAACACAAACAATGAACATAAGCACTCCAATGCTCATTGCAGCATTATTTACAATTGCCAAGATATGGAAGCAGCCCAAGTGTCCATCAGTAGAGAGTGGATAAAACAACTATGGGACATTTACTGAGTGGAATACTACTCGGCTGTAAAAATGAAGAAAATTTTACCCTTTGTGACAGCATGAATGGACCTGGAGTACATTATACTAAGTGAAATAAGCCAGTCAGAGAAAGCCAAATACCATATGATTTCAGTCATATGTGAAATCTAATGAATAAATGGAACTAACAAGCAAAACAGAGACAGATTCATAGAAAGAGGATGACAGCTCTGTGGGGTGGTAGTTAGGGGGTATAGGGATCCAGCAAAAAAGGAAAAAGGACTCATGGACATGAACAACAGTGTAGTGATTGCAGAGGGGAGTGGAGTATATGGGGAAGAAATGGTAATGGAAAAAAATACAATAAAAAAAGAAAATATTTCTAAATGCACTAAAATATTTTAGAAAAAATGCTGTGTAATGACATGTTATAATCATACTTCTTCAAATTATAGCACCCCAAATTCCAGCTGAGATAAACTGAAGGCAATTATAATAAAAATTTCTTTTAAATTGCAGGGCAGTACATTAAGTTGTATAGTTGCATACTTTCATTGTCAATTAAATAACATGTAAAATTGTGAAGTGTTTAAAATGATGAATTAGAAAACAAAGACATGTGGAATTATTTCTGCAACATATTACCTGTGAGATTTTCAATGAGTAGACTTTTAAACCATAAATTTCTTGATGTTAATATAGGAATAATTATAGAACTTAAATTTTAGAGTTATTAGGTAAATTATCTCATATAAGACATATAAAACTTCCAGCACAGTACTTATATATAAATATATTTAAAAACCAAAACCTATTAGTCTTAATAGTCTCCAAAGTAAATTAATCTATGTCTAGATTAGAGTAAAAGCATGTGTATTACATCGTTTTTTTAATGTTGAGTTTCTAGACAAGTAGAAATTAGTCTTTTTTATATTTTGTTTATGTAACTGATGTTTATGTAAATTTCATTCTTAATGTCAATTTTAAAATTTAACCATATTTCTTAAACTATTATAACCATTTCAACCTCTTGGAATCATTATTACACTGAGTCTATCATCTGATAGATTAACCATTCTAAACTAATGAGCAAATCTTCTGTGCCTTAACTGATAGAAACCTTCAATAGGACAAGGCTCATGAAGAAAAGTCTTGCAACTTGTCACCAAAGGACTCTCCTTAGATTGGCATGACTCCATTTATCTCTCCATTTTTGCGAAGATTTTTAAAAACTTGTTATGAATTTAGGTAACCTCACTATTATCCACTATTTCTATCCTTTTGACATAAGTATAGATCATTAGATATTTTGTCTTATAAATTGCTGAAGTCATCCCATTTTCCCCCTTTACTCCCCTCCGCCCTGTACACCTCCTCCCACCCACATTCCTCTCCCCTTTAGTTCATGTCCATGTGTCATACATATAAGTTCTTTGGCTTTTATATTTCCTATACTATTCTTAACCTTTCCCTGTGTATTTCCTACCATTTATGCTACTTTTATTCCCCGTACCTTTTCCCTCCCCTCCCCCTCCTGCTCCCCCTCTGATAATCCTCCATGTGATCTCCATTTCTGTGATTCTGTTTCTGTTCTAGTTGTTTGCTTAGTTTGTTTTTGTTTTTAGGTTCAGTTGTTAATTGTTGTGAGTTTGTTGTCATTCTACTGTTCATATTTTTTATCTTTTTCTAGATAAGTCCCTTTAACATTTCATGTAATAAGAGCTTTCCTTTAACTTGACCTTATCTGGGAAGCACTTTATCTGCCCTTCCATTCTAAATGAGAGCTTTGCTGGATAGAGCAATCTTGGATGTACGTCCTTGCCTTTCATGACTTGGAATACTTCTTTCCAGCCCCTTCTTGCCTGCAAGGTCTCTTTTGAGAAACCAGCTGACAGTCTAATGGGAAGTCCTTTGTAGGTAACTGTCTCCTTTTCTCTTGTTGCTTTTAAGATTCTCTTCTTATCTTTAATCTTGGGTAATGTCATTATGATGTGCCTTGGTGTGTGCTTCCTTGGATCCCACTTCTTTGGGACTTTCTGAGCTTTCTGGACTTCCTGGAAGTCTATTTCCTTTGCCAGATTGGGGAAGTTCTCCTTCACTAGTTTTTCAAATAAGTTTTCAATTTCTTGCTCTTCCTCTTCCACTGAGCTACACCAGGCAGGTCCTCTTACTCTTCCTCTTCTTCTTCTGGCACCCCTATGATTCAGATGTTGGAATGTTTAAAGATGTCCTGGAGCTCCCTCAGCCTATCATTTTTTTTAATCTTTGTTTCTTCATTTGATTCTGGTTGAGTATTTCTTCCTTCCTTCTGCTCCAAGCCATTGATTTGAGTCCCAGTTTTCCTTCCCATCACTGTTGGTTCCCTGTACATTTTTTTTATTTCACTTTTAATAGCCTTCATTTTTTCCCTCTATTTTGTGACTGTACTCAATCAACTCTGTGAGCTTCCTGATTACAAGTGTTTTGAACAGTGCATCTGATAGGTTGGCTATCTTTTCATCACTTAGTCATATTTTTTCTGGAGCTTTGAACTATTCCTTCATTTGGGCCATTCTTTTTGTCTCAGGGCACCTGTTATAAAGTGAGGGGTGGAGCCTTAGATGTTCACCAGGGCAGGGCAACCCAAGTTGCTGCATTGTGATGCTGTATGTGGGGGAGGAGTCCAAAAGAGAACAGTGTTGCTTGCTCCGCTCTTCAGCTTTCAATCATTTCTGCCACTATCCGCAAGCAAATTTGGCCCTTCTGGTGCTGAATCCTGGGAGGGTGGGTTTGTATACATTCTAGCACCCTGTGGGTCTCTCCAGCAAACTCTTGTTAGGCTGTTTCTCCTGCTGCTTCAACACCCATGGGTTTCTCAGTCAGAGGTTTTGAGACTTTATTTCCCTGCACTGGAACCCTGGGTTGAGCAGTCTGTATCGCTCCCCAGTTGTTCCTCCCAGTTTATCTGTACTCAAATATAGGACCAAACTCTCCATCAGCCACCACCGAACCTGGTCTTCCAGCCACCACCTTGCCACAAGTCCTCTCCACCCTGGCTGCCCATCTCCATCCCACCTACTGATCTGGATGAATGTTTCTTCTTTAACTTCTTGGTTGTCAGACTTCCATACAGTTCAATTTTTCTGTCAGTTCTGGATGCTTTTTGTAGGTTTTTAAATTTGTTGTCCTTCTTTTGGTTGTGTGAGGAGGCACAGTGTATCTACCTACACCTCCATCTTGGCTGGAAGCCCCTCTGTATAACTTTTAAACAAATAGTTTATTTACTTTTCACCAAACTCTGGTATTGAAAGCTATAATTCCAATTCCCTGGTGGCAGGCAAAGGATCCACAGTGACAGAGGGACCCCATAACTCCAGGGTCCATTCTTTAACAAAGTGATATGATGGAAAAACATTTGTGAACAAGGAAAATACCTCTAGAACTGTGAGTCTAGTAGGGATCATGGGCAAAACGATCATTATAAAGTAATTAATTCAATTATGGATCAAATGACAATGGTATATAACCCAGATTGTGTATCAGGAGGGAGATGAGTTAGTGAATATTTCATAGAACAATTAAATATTTAAGCCAAAACCTAAAGGATAGGTAGAATTTAGACTCATTGAGAAAGAAGAGTGCTTACCACAAAGAAAACAATATTTACCAAAACAGAATTAAAGAAAATATAGACTATATCAGAATGATTAAGTTTCCTATGGCTGGAGTGAAGAGAATATATAGGTGGGGGGAGAAAAAGGCTGAAGTAGTGAACCAGCCACACCATGAAATGCTCTGAAGGACACTGTAGCTCTTCCATCTGCGACAGTTGTACTCAACTTTCTTCCACTCATCTTTTCTTTAGAGTACTAGAAAAAGATTTAGACATTTCCTTGTCAGAAGCATATTTCCAATTTCCAGTTATTTTTCAGTTTTATTAATGTTTGATTTGTGATCACATCATAAGTTTAGTACATTATAATATAAACCATTAATTACTTCATTTGTCTATTCATATATGTTATATGTAAAATATATATTATAAAACATGTTATATGTGTGGCTGAACTATGCCTCCCAAAGTCATACTTGAAGATCTAACACCCAATACCTCAAATGTAACTGCATATGGAGATAGGGCCTTTAAAGAGGTGATTAATTTCAAATAAGTCCTTTAGGGTAGAACCTAATCCAATCTGATTCCTGTCTTCAAAAGAAGAAAACATAGGACACAGAAAAATACAGGGATGCAGCACACGTAGAAAAGACCATTTGTAATGCAAAGAAAGTGGCCATCTGCAAGCCAAAGAGGGAGGCTTCAAGAAAACCAAACCTGCCAACACTTTCATCTTGAACGTCTAAGTTCCAGAACCGTGAGAAAATAAAATTCTGTTGCTTAAGCTATACAAGTCTATGGTATTTTTTTATGGCAGCCCTGGCAAACTAATATGATGCATGTGTGAGTTTATGCATGAGTGTGCATTTCTTCTGTTCCCTGTGCTGTTCTGTTTGTTAAGTACATAAAAAAAGAAACATCATTTTCTAAATTCTGAGAATTTAAGAATTGATAGAAAGATTATGGTAGTAAAACAAAAATTACAGAAAGGATGCTATAAGGGAACTGTCAGAAAATTACCTCAACACAATATGCAGGAAGTCTTGGAAATGGTGATGCTTAGGCAAAATCATGAAGGAAAGCTGGAGTTAGCAAAACGAAAGAACTCGTTCTTGGTAAGAAAGAAAAAGATGGCATTAGCTTTCTGGCTGAACAAACAGATGAGAGAGCATGGCAGATTTTGTGATTTGCAGCAGCATCCTGCTGCTCGCACAGGTGCGTGTATAAAGGAGTGGCAGGCAGGCACCCCTTTAGTGATCTTAAAGAGTAAACTCTAATTACATTTTTTCCTATCTACAGCTTCCTTTCCGTGACACTACATTTTATAATTTTCAGTATGCGGGTTGTTTGCCTTTGCAAAAATAAAAAGGGAAACAGATTAGCAATGAATAAATCTTATCCATCTCTGTCACCAGGTTGTTTTATGTGACCTCTCACACACAGTGGTTCTAACAGCTTTTGATCCACATTCTTTCTTCCAAAAAACATATTTTGAAATCTGGCAATTTTAAAATATGGCAAATGTTCAGACCTCGGCCCTTTTCCTTCCAGCTTTTTTGAGGTTCTTCCTCTCAGCTTTTATTTTAATTTGTTTTAAGTTAATGATTAATGCCTACACCAGCTGTTATATGCTCTCAGTACACCCAGAAGCACAAAAACACTTAAACACTTAGTCATAACATGGTGGGCTATTTACTTACCTTTCTTCCCTCCCCCACAATGTTTGTCCTTTGAATCAGTTCTTTAGGCTAAGGTTTAGCTTCTTTCCTCTTGGGTCAAGTGTTCTTTAGCTTTAGGCTTTATCAAAATCACCTGGAAGTTATAGTAAAAAATGCAGATAGTCCTCAAATGTTCTAATTAAAAGTAATTGAAGGAATAACATGTGAAATGAGAAATATTGCCTTGGTTTTTAACTGATCTGCAGGGTGTTTATTAATAGTGCTCAGCAGTTGGCATACTTAGAACCTTTAATCCTTTAATGTGAATATGGTGGCAAGTTTTATCTCCTTTGTTCTCAAGTCTACCCCTTGTGATCACAGAACAGCATGTAATCTGTGGTGTGTGTGTGTGTGTATGTGTGTATGTAGAATGGACTCACATGATTGCAGAGGCTGGCAAGTCCAACTTTGCAGAGCCAATGTCCCAGTTTGAGTCTCAAGGCCAACAAGCTGTAATATAACCAGGGAGAGTTAAAAGTCCCAGTTTCAAGGCTGTCAGGCAGAAGCCTCTCTTATTTGGGGGAGGATCATCCTTTGGTAGTACTCAGTTTTTCAACCGATTGGATGAAGTCCACCCACTTGAAGGGGAGCAATCTTCTTTATGCAGTCTACCAACTCAAATGTTAATCTCATCCCAAAACAACATCATGGGTGCACCCAGAATAATGTTTGAGCAAACATCTGGACACTAATGTCCCAGCTGTCAAGTCAACACATAAAATTAACCATCACAGTTCCCATGGGTATAATCTCAAATCCATGAAAAATTGATCTGAGATTTATTTTTGTGTGTGGTATGAAATATGATCTCATTTAACTTTTTTCCTTTAGACATAATTTGGGCATCCAACTCCCCTTTTTTGGTATGGATAACTTATTTTCTCAACGCTTATTTTCTTCTGATACTTCATGAGGGAATTCTAGTAAATTTACACTATTACACACATGTGAATGTTCAGCTGTATTAAAGGCCATAACTCCAGATTCTGAGTATGTTCTAAAACTTACTTTTTCAATCTAAGAAGAGTTCCCAGAGCCATCATAGACAGACCTATTGACATTGTCAGTTTCCTTGCTTAATGAATCAACTTTTTGGCAGTTAGCCTGAGAATGGATTCCTGGTTGATATGTAGTCTTTCTTTCTTTTTTTAAGATTGTGTTTATTTATTTTTAGAGAGAGGGGAATGGAGGGAGAAAAAGGGAGAGGAACATTGATGTGAGAGAGAAACTTCAATGGGTTGCCTCTTGCACATGCCCTGACCGAGGACTGAAACTGCAACCTAGGTATGCGCCTTGACCAGGAATTGAACCAGTGACCTTTTGCTTTGCAGCTTAATACCCAACCTACTGAGCCATACCAGGTGGGACTGTAGTCTTGATTTAAGCCAATATGTCAGTGGGTATGGTTAAACAACACAGAGGATCCTGGACAAAACTTTATAATAATTCAAAATTAGCTGTATCCTTCCGCTACAAACCTAAACAGAGAAGGTAGAGACCTTATTTAATGTTTAATAGATTCAAATATCCATTAATTTTGCCTCCGTTATTGTTTCTTCTAAATTCTTCTGGAGATTTAAGTCAGTTTGTTCAGTTGGCATATTATACATAATATCACTGACCCATAAATATTATCACTGATTAAACTATACTCATCCACATGGCTCTCAGAGACTTTCTTTGATTTTTTAAAACACAAACATTGTTAAGAAATATGCTTACTAAATTTTGAGTAAATTAATCTTCTCCATAGTGTTACAAAACAATTAAAATCTGAGGCAGCCTTGAGATAAAAAAAGTCCCTGTGCTTTTCCCACAGTTTGGATGTGTATCGTCTACTCCTCCCATTTTGCTGACTCCTACAGAACATTTCCGTTGTCTCTAGCCCCTCTCACATGGTTCATTGTAAGCCTTGTCTTTCCACACACCTTTGAATGGCTGGCTCCCTTAATCCATGGGTCACGTATTCCAGTTTCCAGAAACCTTCACCCTCAACTGCTGTTTAGACAATAACAGAGGAAAAATAAGCATTATGATCATTTCGATGACATAAATCATCCCACTTCCTTTACAAAGAGCATAGAGTTGTAGCCAGTTTTAATTTTTCCAAAAAAATTGTTTCATTTTGCCTTCTGATAATTTTTAACAATGTAAAATTATGTTTACACGTTGAACTGTAAGCTACCTTGCCTGTTTCCCTTTCACCTTCATTGCCTACTTCCTTTTATCTTTTCTTTATATTTAGGGAGCAAGGGAGGTTTTTTCTGTCTTCTTTCTTCTACTACTTTCTCCCTCACATTTCTACCATCTTTGTCTTTATGATTTTATTTTCTCTTGCCTTCTATTTTCTTTCTTCTGTCCTGTATATCTTCTTTTTGCTTCTCTTCATTAAGTTTATTTAAGAAGATAAAAAAGATTTTCCTCTGGCAAGTTAATTACTAATACCATCTTAAGAAGAAATATTCATCACCTAAATACCTAAGCTGACATTTCAGCTACTAGTCATACAAATTTTTACTATTATCTTCATGTTTCTCACAGATAATAAACCACATTGTTGTTTCCCCCTTGGATGGGATTCGACTGTAGAATCTCAGATGTTCCAGCAGGGGTTGTGGTTGGAAGTGGGAACAGCTTCTTGCCAAAGGATCATCCCCTTCTGAATTCCAGGATAAGGCCATTGCATGAAGACTCTGCCATTCCTTGAGTGATCTACTAGGTCAGACTCCCTCATCAAATCTGTCACTGTGAGTAGGTCTTTACTACAGTTAGCAGCTTAAATTCCAGCACTTTCATCACCATCTAACATTTCTCTGGCACGATTTAAATGGATTTTCACAGTATTCCAATATCAGAGAGCATGTTCTGCCAGTATAAAACATGTTCAGTAGCTACAACCACAAAACATCTAAATTTGTCCAATTTCATTTTTGGATGCTTTTTCCCTTTACCTCATATGCCAAACTAAGTCGTTTGTCCTGGCTACTGGTATGAAGAGGCCCCAAAGTATCCAATCTGAAAACAAGATTAATTTAATGCTTTCAACATTTTTTTCATTACTCTTGTAACTATGCATTTTCAAATGTTCAAGGTAGTATTTCATTAGACTGTGTATGTTGGTTATGATAGATAAGTTTTTTAAATAGTAGGGCTCATACATACTAACCACTTGTTAATCATCCAGTTTTATGGATGAAGAGATAGCATACAGAAAATATAAGAGATTTGAAACTTCTAGAGAGTGGCCAAACTGGTCTTAGGCTCTATTAGTCAACATTAGTATACATTTAGGGAAAGTCCAGATATTGTTCTAAGGTATATTGACCACATATTAGATAATATTCATGCTTGTACATATTTTCTAGCTCAAAAACAAAGCATCTCTTTTGTAAATACATATGCTTGATACTCCAAAGTCTTTGACTGCAATATGTTATAGGAAATCATGGTATATTTTGCAGTCATTTGTTAGATATGCATAATTTTGGGGATGTCTTAATATTAAGTTGAAACTTATTAAATCACTGAACTATCTATTGATCTAAAATTTATTAAGTTAATGTTGTTTGATCTAATACTTTGATAATATATAAACAGACTCTGAGACTAAAATAACATCAACATTTGTGCCTTTTTATTTTCTAAGTATAAAAGTGGACATAGGGTGGGAATGAGGAAAGGAAATACAAATTAGAAAAAAATAATTCAAAGAGAAGCACTTCCTTTGCAAATGTTTCAATAAGAGATTTCAACTGATGGAAAAATTAAAACCTAAACACAGTAAATGCTTGACAATGTCTCTTTAACAGCTTATGATTGATTCACTTTAGCCTGCATGTCCTGGCTTACTTACTCCTTCCTTGAATGTCTGTAGCTTGACTGACTCCAGTGCTAGTTGACACAGCATGTGGGCACTCGCTCCATTATCTTTAGTCTCTATGATTATAAGATATCTAATAAAGTTAGCAACCAGTATGCCAAGTACATGCAATGCAGCCAGCTGGTGAAGTCTTGTGTATTAAAGAGAAACTTTGTGTTCGTTTTTGAAAGGAGGCTTCAGAACCCATTCTTTCATATGTAATGTCTCCGAGTTTTAGGGGCATTAATCTAAAGCTTCTCATCTTACCCATGGGGCTTTTCTGCCTGCTGCCAGAAAGAGGGAACACAAGCCAATACAGAAGCAACTCACACTGCAAGCTATAAAGACACATTTGTCCTGAGATATGACTATTTCAAATTTACAAATTTTGAGAAATTACCTATATATTTAGGAAACACATAGTAGAGGATGTGAAGAGTGCTTGGGATTCAGAAGGAAATGCAGAGCATGTTCACGCATCCATCACAGTTCGGCAATGCTCAATTTTTGGTAAGGGTGCGTTAAGTGTTCAAAGTTATCGTTTGTGAATGTAAAATTTACATCACTGCCAAGATCCTCATTGTTTTCTTTATTTAAATTGGCATCCTGATTTATTCCAAACATTTTGTGAGATGGAGCTAATTAACTCAGTTCTTGGGGTAGGAAACCAAAATAGGAATAAAATAATTTCTTAATAGGGCTGTGACAATCTGAATTCATAAATTAATACATAGAAGGAAACATTTTAAAAGCTGTAACCATGAATTACATGTAATATATTCAGAATCTGCCTGCATTTGTGAGAGACAAAGTGAAGAATAGATTCATAGACAATATAGTTCAACGTCTTATGATTTTTGGAAATAATAATGAATAAGGGACTTTTAAAAAAAAATCCTAAAGTTAGTTTGCAGTAGTGAAGGTTGAAATGTATGTCCCTGATTTCCAGTCCAGTGTTTTCTACAATGCAACAGAGATGTAAAATGATCAAGGCAAAATTTCCTTCTGATTTGCTGAAAGCGCAGGAGAAATAGGTACTATTCCTCACTGTAGAAAAAAGTTTAAGGCTAGAGAGAACTGATTTTTGTAAATGGTAAATTAGAATTTTTTTTTAAATGTCCTGGTATTTCCCCCATTTGAGGTGTTCAAGAGGGAATGCAACTACAAAAACTGCAGTCAGTAAGTGGCAGTGTGCAGATGATAGGTCTGGTGTCAGGACATACAGTCTGAAGAAATGAGGGCAATACACATTTCTGCACTGCGGTTGATAGCTTAAAGAGAGAAACAGCAGAGAAGGTGTGATCATTTCAGCAGCTGGAAGTGGCATGGACATACAAACACCATCTTGCTCATTGGTATAAAAATAGACGTGATTTTTTAAAAGAAGTGAATATTTAGGTGTCCATTTTTATGTACTGACTGTGGGCAGTTGGCCCAACTTTTTCTCAACCATCACAGGCACTATTTCACTAGGTGAGATGACCATCTAAAATTGATTTGCCTTAAAATTAAAAAAAGAAAAACAGATCATTACAGATCTAGGAACCATGTTTACATTTAGTTTGGAAAGAGAGAGACTTACGGTAAGGAGTAATTCAGGTGTGCAACACTCAGAAAATAAAAAAATGATGAGGTGAAACGTGAGTATTTTTGCAAAGAAGGGAGAAATTATACTGAAAGTTGGAAAACTGGACACAGGTACCACGTGGAAGTGATGCTCTGAGTTGCACTGAAGCCATCCGAACTGGAGCCCCTGAAGTAAGAAAAGATTGACTGACAAATGATCTTTTTTGTTTCTTACTTTACTTGAAAAATGATTTTTAAAGACTCTATTTATTTCTTTTTAGAGAGAAGGAAAGAGAAGGACAGAAAAAAAGGAGAGAAACATCAACGTGAGACAGAAGCATCAGTTGGTTGCCTCTCGCATGTGCCCCAACCAGGACAAACCCACAACCCAGACCGGTGCCCTGACTGGAAATCAAACCTTTCACCTTGTGGAACGATGCCCAACCAACTGAGCTGCACCTGTTAGGGCTGAAAATGATTTTTTAAAATTATTATTTAACATTATATATGTAAGGACACATGATGACTATAAAGATTTGAAATTTGACGGATAACATGGGTCTGATTTCCAAAAAAATATTTAAGTATTTTTAAGATCCATTGAGTGTATGATCTAGTAAGAACAAAACCCTGATTCGGGTTGACCAGAATGCTGAAGGACCAGCCGGATTGTGTTTCTGTATAATTATGCCACATAAAATTGAAGGTATCTAGCGGCTTTATTGGATACATGTACATCCTGTGGCAATGGCTATTTTTTTAAAGGATCTAAAAGTATTTAGGAGTGAATTCTTTTCAAAGAGTCAAGTTAGTGGCTTTTTCTAATGTGCTTTTTAAAATATACAGCAAAATTGATAGAACAAATGTAGTAAAATTATCTCCTAGGAAATTCACCTTTTCATATGTGTTAATTTGAGTTTGCTGTTTTCCCAGACTTTAAGAAATAATATTTTTAATTTTATATTAAGAAATATTTAAAAAATAAATTTTAGTACTTACTATTAGATATTTGCCAATAGGAACTTTTTTTTTTTGCCCTCAATAAAAAAACTCTTGGAAATAATTTATTGCCTTTTAAGGTTAAATTTAAACCAATGGAAATAGGTAAGGAAGACATATTCTGTTTAGAGATCCCAAAGTGATCTCTCCCCAATTCTTTTTGTATCTTACTTTTACATCTTGTAAGACAGACCTCACAGGTCCTAAAGAGTACATGAGCATTAGCTGCATGCTAGTCCTGCTATCAGTCCATGATCTCCAGACAAAGTATGCCAACCAGGAGATATAGTCATTTCCTCACAAGAAATTGCAAACTGGAATCTGCATGTTTGCACTTGGATATCTGTGCACCACCGAATCTTCACACCTCCAACTCTATCTCCACCCCTGTCAGATGTGATTTGCACTTCTTTTTATTACCAGCATTTCCCGAGGAATGTATTGTATGAGACACTTTTTCCAGTCTCTCTAGCTCTGAAATCATGATCCTGAGACTAACTGCACATTTCCCCTGACTGTGTAACAATTTTACAGCCTCGCCAGAATGCTTGCTGAAATTCTTACTGTCACATATAAGGTACAAGGAAAGCAAAAAGATTTTGACCATTAAGGAGAGAATGAAACCTGTGGTATTTACAGTAAGACAGGAAGGTATCTGTAACATTAACAGAATAAGTTAGAGAATCTGTTTTATTTGATATGGTTCTTCAGATTCCCGACCATCTGTAGGTATTTCCTAGTATTTCCTGTCTGGACTTGTAGGTATCATGACTTGGAGCATTTTCCAACAGAATCCCTGTAATCATGAGTACATATCTTTTTTGCACATATACTAGTGTCTTTCTCTCTCCTTACTGTTGCTATGCACCACAATTGCTGGCTTGCTTTTAACCCATTTTTTGTCAATACAGTGAGAGAATTGCTGTGCAATTTTGTAGAGTTTTATGATTCTAACCACATATTTGGGAAAAGAAAGCTCCTTACTATATGTGGTAACATTTCTAACAATTTTACTTACATTTTATTTAAATAATTATTTTACCATTCTTGACAGAAAGGCATCCATTCTGACATATGTTTCATTATGAGAGGCTTTAAGGGTTTTAGGATGAGTATCTTCAGAGTAATTTTCATCTAGTAATATTGGGATAATTTTTACATCTAAAGCAACTTATAAATTCCAAATTAACTCCTTGATCTTGGCCACACTGTGTTTGATACATTCAGTCTCCCTATCTTAGATACGACTGTCTAGATTTTAACTCTAGGTAACTAAATCACAAGGCCTATACTGTTAGATAATTTTTAATATAGATAGGGTGGATTATAGAAGAGCTCTCATAGCTAAAAATGCTTTTATTCTTGGATTAGCATTAACCAAAATGTACTCCACTGAATGCTTAGCCTGGATAATACTTATTTCAGGGAGGAAAAGCTGGGAGGGGTCAGCAGAGGAGACTGTCAGTGGGTTAAAAAGGTTGACACAACGCAAAACTGATGACATCTCAGTCTGGAAAATGCAAAAATTCATTTTGATAGTCTCAAAATGTTTAGGATATGAAATGTGTTCCCAAATGAAATCACAGTATCACTGCTTTGATTTACAAAAAATAAAATAATTATTCTAATAATCACAGGAATATATTTTGAAATAGTTTTAGACAATTTCTTTACTTAGGATAGAAATCATTCCTTGCCTAGAGGTTTTCTCAAAGTGTTTTTCTTTTTTTAACATATAAGGATAATACTCTGTCTAATCCAAACAAAGTTGCCTGTAGACAAAACTATGAATACAGCAACTTCTTTGGGGCTTTTTTCTTTTAATTTCTGCCCTTTGTGCACGTGATACTTCAGCTCTGTTTATAACACCTGTGACATTACCTTGTCATCTGGATTTATTCCTACCACAGTCCTTTGACTCTGTCTAAATCAGCATTCTTTGCTTAAAGTATAACCCTATGCTAACCACTCTAATGGATTTAGAAGTTTGTGGAGACTCACAGAGCTCTCTCTCTTCTTCTGTCGTTAATGGATCACCAGACAAGGTCACTCACTTTCCTTTTTTTTTTTTTTTTTTTAACTCAAGGCAGTATTTCTAGTTAGAATTTTAAGGCAGAATTTTAAGTTAGATGCTATGGCAAGACGACAGCTGAAATAGGAAGTTTGAGGCATGCTTTCCGGTTTTAGTCCAGCCAGTAAATATGTACATTTGGCTATGAGCAAATCAATGCATCTCTTTCATTTCTTCTGGATCTATCTTTACTCAACAAATATATATTGGGTACCTAATTTTAGCTATGAGAAGTCTTCTTTAATCCACTTTCTATACAATAAAAATATGTAACAATTCAAGCATTGTGGTTTAGTTACTTAGAGATAGGTGTTGTGGGTGAACTATGATGATATTCACTATAGCATCTTAAATTAGTAAGTTACTAAGGAACTGGGGTGCACATTGGTATACCAATGAGAGAACAATTTGGGAGAAAGTATGATATTAGTACTTTAATTTCAAAAATGAATTTTTGGGAGAAGTTTAGTTGGACCTTGAGAATTCCTTACCACATAGGATTATAGTTTACCTAATTGACTAAACACAAGTTTAAAAAATTAGTAAAGAAATTACATCAAAACATATTTGAATATATTTGATGTTTTAGAGAAGCATTATATTAGCCCTGGTGAGAAGAATCAGAATTTCATTGAAATTCACATACAGTTGACCCTCGAACAACATGAGTTTGAATTATGCGGGTCCACTTACATGTGGATTTTTTTTTCAATAAATATACAGTCCAGACGTTCATATGCCCAGGTTTTGGATATGTGGACTCACCCACATATAAATTCAAAACACTATTTATTATCCACAGTTGGGAATCTGCAGATGTGAAAGGCCAACTCAAGTTACACCCAGACTACTGACTATGCACGGGTTGGTGCTCCTCACCCCCACATTGCTGAAGGACCAACTACATTTATTTTATTGCTCATTATTGTTTTATTTTAAATTACATAACTATATTTGCTTTATTAGGTTTTTCTAACAAACTAGGTGGTTTGAAACTACAGAAGTTTAGCCCTAGCCATGTAGTTCTTCAGTTGGTTAGAGTGTTGTCCTGATAACCAAGGTTGCAGGTGTGATTCTGGGTTAGGACACATATGAAAGTCAACCAATGAACGCATGGGTAAGTGGGACAACAAATTGATGTTTTTCTCTTCTCCCCCCTCTCTGTCTCAAATCAATAAAAACATTTTTTTCTTTTTTCTTCAATAAAAAAAATTTTAAAGTGCAGATAAGTATCTCTCATGGTTAGATAAAAACAACTGATGTGCCTGAAGATGTTTGATCTTTAAATGGAGTTCAAATATATATTATCCATTGTTGGGAACCACCCTGCCTTGGTATCAGTAACCTCTGCCAAGGCTAAGGCTGAGGGAATACCTTGGAACCGTAAGCCACCAAGGAGACAAGTTTATCTTCCTGGCAGGAGCACCGCTTCTGCTCCTTTTACTTCACCCTGCCTGGCCCCCAATGCTTGGTCAGTTAGCCAATGATGGGTAAGATTCCCCAAGAAGGGAACGACCTAAGACAGACACGATCACGTGGGTGGCCCCTAAGGAAGGACTTTGGGGGGCTACAGTAAAAGGGTGATGGACCCTTACCCCTCGGCTTTGACAAAGCCTGAATCCTCATTGTCTGCGAGAAAATCTCCTTATCTCTTGGCTGCCTTACTCTACCTAAGCCTAAAACAATGACCAGGTGGCACTGCCCTGTGCTGGAAAGGTGGGTTCCCTGGGTGATCAGGCCTAAGAAAGAATATGTAAAATCCTGTGAAACCTGCTTTGTTTAGAATGTTCTCAATTGAATGATAAGGGTCCAAGGAAGAAGTAAGTTTGTTCCTTAAAGTCTTTTACAGCTCTTTGACCCTGACTCAAAATAGGCCCTCAGACTTCCTTGTTGTCTATTGTTTGATCCCTTCTTCCTGGCAATGAGTAATGAGCTTTACCTGAATTGTTATGCAAACAAACCCAATAAAAGCCTTCTGGGACAGGAGAACAGGATGCTCTCCCCTAGGGTGCTCTGCCCTAGGGAGGGTGGCCTGACGATCCCCACTAGAGAGAGTGGCCATTTCATCCCTATTTCTCCACAGGACTCAGTTGTCTCTGTGTATGTTTTTTCTTGGATTTCCACTAGCCATCCGCAGCGGTCCACGGTCACTGCCAGTCGGTGGCCTCGACAATCCATAAAAAGTTATTTTTATGTTGACTTTTCAGACAATTATTTTAATTCATCCTAATTTATTATCTTGTGGTTTTATGCAAGGTAAGGAAGGACACCTTGTCTTTTCTTTCTGTCAATTCTGGAGCATTCTTGATGAGGGAGAAGCTATATACTATGTTTTTACATGGTGCTCAATAAATATTTACTGACTTAGTTAATGAATTGGAATTAAACTAAAGAGCAAATTCTTAAGGACTTTTCCAAAACATGCTCTATGTAATTAAACCCAGAAAATGTGTAAGAACTGGCCACACCAGTTCCATTTAATATATGTCATAAAACTTTTCTCCCTCCCTCCGTCTCTCATTCATCTAATCTATCATCTTAGTTCAGATGTAATCCTGACTTTCTATTTTCCTGTGCTGGGAAAGCAAAATGCTTCTCAGTGTATTTCTACTGTCGTGGAGGCTCTATCAATTCCTAGGACTCGCAAATATGTGGGGCTATTCAGGGGATGTCATGACCCAAGATAGAAGGACATTACTGAGATTTAAACCCTGGTATCTCAGAAATGCAGATAATGTATTACAGAATTATACATTTAAACCTATGTAATTTTATTAACTAATGTAACCCTAAAAAATTCAATTAAAAACAAATTTTGTCCAGACTTGGGCATGTCAGAAAATGAAGGAGATATTTCTTTAAGAACATGAATGTAAGCCTGGCTGGGTAGCTCAGTTGGTTAGAACATTGCCCAGACACACCAAGGTTGTGGTTCTGTCACCAGTCAGCGAGACAAGAATCCACCAATGAATGTATAAAAGAGTAGAACAACTGAAGAGTAGAGCAATCTGAAATAACACTGTTGGCAGGACCATGCTACTTTTGAGGTTATTAAGAAGAATCTGTTCCTTGTCTCTCCCCCAGCTCCCAATGACTTCTAGCAATACTTGGCATGCCTTCTCTTAGCTTCATCACTCCATTTCTCCCTTCACCCTTCATGACCTTCTCTCTTTGCATGTGTTTGTGTCCAAATTTCCCTAATTTTAGAAGAATTTTGGGTCTACCCTACGTTGGCATGACCTCATTATTACTTGATTATATCTGTAAAG
Source organism: Tonatia bakeri (assembly GCA_004024845.1). Lineage (NCBI taxonomy): Eukaryota > Metazoa > Chordata > Mammalia > Chiroptera > Phyllostomidae > Tonatia > Tonatia bakeri. Next base: position 126,056 of record PVIA01004610.1, read on the forward strand.
ACTCTATTATAATTCTACGGTCACAGATTTCAGGTGGACTGTATGAGGGGTCCTGGCTGGGGGGATGAATTGGTTGGAGCATCATCCTGTACATGAAAAGGTTTTGGGTTCAATCTTCAGTCAAGGCACACACCTAGATTGCAGGTCTGAAGTAAATAAGGGAGGCAATTGGTAGATGTTTCTCCCCAACATAGTTGCTTCTTTCTCTCTCTCTCCTCTTTCCTCTCTCTCTAAAATCACTAACCATATCCTTGGGTGAGAATTAAAAAAAAAAAAAGAATCTGGCACTAGTGGCACTATTAAACCTAATACAGGGAGTGCAGCATGTTTAACCAAAGATCGAAAGGCCAGTAAAATAAAAAATCAGTAGAAATGTAGCAGGAATACTCTGGATCAACAGAGCTATGTTTCTTATAATCATTATACCCATAGTTTTGTTTTTATCCCAATATGAAGATGTTCTTTTTATAAAATCATTCATATAACTCATTTATATTTAACTTCCCACTCTGCCTCTAGCATTAAACCTCCATAACAGTAGGATTTTTTCTTTTTCACAAACAGCATAACCCAGATAGTATTTTACTCATTGTAGTGATTGAAGAAATATTAATTAAATTAACTAATTACTAAAAATATAAAAATCATATTTACTGATACATTTGATAGGGGGTTATTATCTAAAATTTATTTAAAAACTTATAAAACTCAATACCAAAACATAATTCAATTAAAAATTTGCAAAGGACCTGAATAGATGCTTCTCCAAAGAGGGCATACAGTGACCTGTACACATATGAAAAGATGCTCAATGTTACTAATCATCAGAGAAATGCAAATTAAAACCACAATGAGATGTCACCTCACACCTGTCAGAATGGCTGTCATCAACAAAGCAAACAAGTGTTGGAGAGCATGTGGAGAAAGGGGAACTTTTTGCACTGTTGGTGAGAATGCAGACTGGTGGTACAGCCGCTGTGGAAAGCAGTACGGAGATAACTCAAAAAATGAAAAATGGAACTTCCTTATGACCCAGTGATTCCACTTCTGGGAATTTAGACAAAGAAACCCAAAACACTAATTCAAAAGAACATAAGCACCCCTATGTTCACTGTAATATTATTTACAATAACCAACACTTGGAGACACCCCAAGTGACCATCAGTAGATAAGTAGATAAAATAACCATGGGACATTTACACAATAGAATACTACTCATTTATAAAACTACATAGTTGCACTTTTTGTATAAAAGTGTGATTTTTAACAAAATTCAAACTTTTATATGTAAAGTCTAAGAAAATCCTTTTTTTGTAGATTTATAGTTGCTCATTTTAGATATTTGGATGTTTTTCTTCCTATCAAATTAAAAATTATGACTACAATTTATGTAATTTGGTGTTCTTTAATATGTTTTCTCTTTTTTGAAACTATAATAAGCTTTATTTTATTTTAAAGATTTTGTTACTTAACTTTTAGAGAGAGGGGAAGGGATGGAGAAAAAGAGGGAGAGAAACATTGATATGTGAAAGAAACATCAATTGGTTGCCTCTCATACTCCCCCAACCACGGACCTGGTCCATAACCTAGGCTTTCATCCTGACCAGGAATCAAACAGGAAACCTTTGATTTGCTAGACAACACTCAACCCACTGAGCCACACCAATCAGGGCAGTAACGTCATAGGCTTTTTAAAAATTCATCCTCAGGAAATATTTCACTCTGACTTTTAAGCAATCTTTTTAATATAAATAATTATCATACTATTACTCATAATTTTATTCTTTTTTCCTTTATTTATTTATTTCTATGGCATGAATTTAGTATGTGTGATTTGATTTTTTCTTTACATCTAAAAGAACTCCCCTTCTTAATAACTTTGTTTTAATGTCACTTCTAGAAGAGGTCTTTACTGATTGTCTTCATCAATATTAATAAAACAATAGCATCACTATAACAGGGTAATAATATTTTTCCTCACTATTTACATTAAGAAAACCCAGTCTTTTCATCATTGTAGCCAGTGATTCTCCATTCACATTGATAGGATCTCGGCCTACTGATATTTCACCTCATTTATTCCATCTCTGCTTTTGCTGTACAGATTATTTCTTAAGGTCATTTTTTCCTACCATGTTAAATTCCTGAAGCAGATATTGCTTTTTTTCAATAAAATCAATTTTTAAGGTGTATATTTCCTGTGGGTCTTTTTAGTAAAAGTACCTTCTCTTAAATAGTATTTGGCTTTTATAAAGTACCCATGTGTTTGTTTACATGAGCATATGTGTTTCTGAGTATTTATATTAGACTGAGACGAGACTGATATGGATCCTGAGAGAATGTGTGAAATGTCATTAGTGAACAGAAAGAAATGTCCTTACAACAGAAAGAAAGAAAGGAAGGGAAAAAGAGAGGAAAGAGGGTCGACACTGAATTCATTATTAGTTCTAGAGTCATGTCATTCTCAGTGTGCCACATAGCCTGTTATAGTGTCTTTTAGAATTAAAACTCTGAGTTTGCACTGGAAGAAATTTTAGATTTGACAAGACTCAGTGTAAACATTTTCACTATAGATTCTAGTGCCTTGCATTATTATCATGATCTTCTTCTCTTCCTTGTAAGTTAAAAATCAGAGAGAGTGATACTGGGGACAAAGTAGGGAGGAGCTGTAGGAGGAGTTTGCAGAGATAATGGTAAACAGTCTAGGACAAGATTGGCTGAGAAGCTGAATGCCTTCAGAATGCATGGAACTAGGGGCAAGAAGATTTGAAATAGAAAGGCTTTCAGGTGCTGGCTCAAGCTCTCTGACTCATGGACCAGCTGGCTCTCTCTGGGCTCAAGTGCTTCTTGGAGGATGCCTGGATAATCGTGCTGCAGCTGCCCACATTTCCCTACAGACAGTATTCTGGACAGGAAGGAACTCGAGGCACAGCTTCAGACTGGGCTGGCTGGGCAGAGGGCGGCAGGGTTATTCTTCTTTGGGTGACCTAGAGGGGACCACCTCTAAGGCAGAAGCCTACCATTCTTCCAAAGTTGTTCATCTGCCTATCTCAGCTTGAGTGACTGTGTTAGACCAGAAGCAAAGAAACACGTGGTCTACCCAACACTAGCTACAGAGCATTATCCAAGCCAAGCAACGGTGCCTTTTCTGGGATATGGCAACGCAATTTAAGAAGGAAAAGAAAATCTTCAAATGGAGGATGGAATCTTAAAGAAAAATGATGTCACTATGTACTAGGCTTCAAGTAACTATTAAGTTCAGTTTTTAGTGATTCTGGTGTCAGTATATTCTTAGCTACTAGAAGACAAAAATAACAGGGAATTTACCTTACTTAACAAAATCATCAACAAAGACATTTCTTTCAAATTAATAAATATGAAACTCTAAAAATAGCAATTGTGTTTAAGATATTCTAACTCTTTCAAAAAATCCTAACTTTAATAAGGATTTATATGAAAAACTGCCATGTTTTCAGGGGACTCACAAAGAATTTAAATTTAGATGTTTAAAAAGAAATTTCTGAAAAGTACTCGATTAGAAATGTACTTTTTCTTAAACTCATGCTTTTTTATTTCCATCTTTAGGAGGGATTTTCTCTATCACTGAAGTAAATATATTATAACTGAAAAATACTGAATTAAACAAATAAACTCAAGATATATTGCATATTTTTATTCAGTGTTCAGAGCTTAAATGGTTGAGCAATAAGAGAAAAGCTGAGTATTTCTCTCTCCTCACTGTTGAAACTCTGCTTCACCCTCAGTGAATTACCCGAAAAGGAAAAAAAAGGGGGAATTACTTTATTAAATACCGAATGCCATGCACTATACTAGAAAATGTGTGTGTGCATATGTATGTTGGGAACCAAAATAACTGTGAAATTAGCAGTGTTATTATTTCCATTTTACCAATGCTGATATGAGACAATGTTGAACAACTAAAAAACTTCACCAAAGCTCATTTAGCAATGAAGTTATGGAAATGAGATGCAGACTCTTATCTTTATAAATCCAAATCAGTTACCTAAAACAAATAACACAAAATCCAAAAGCTATTTAAAAAGAGAAAGAAAAAAAATCACCTCTCTATTTCTTTTCAGGTTATATTCCTAAGTATATGTAAGCCCTAAAAGTTTTATATGCTCTTAAGTTATGTCTATGATAATTATATCTTCTTTCATTTTGCCAGTAATCACAGCAAAAAAATACATTAATTTAATTTCAATTTAAGTAAATAATTGATAACAACAATAGAACAATGAAAGAAATATATAAAACAAGAACTTTTTCAAAGATAATAGTTTCACTGATATGGATATATGACAATATGTAAAAAAAATAGAAAGGTAAGAGATCAAGAATTCTTTTGTTATAGAAGAGCTCTTCCCAAGCTTTTCTTTTTCACATAAGATAAAAAGCAAATGTACTAAATTAAGATATATAAGAATTAAATTAGGTTTTAAAACAGTAGCTCAATAAGTATGTACTGGTTGAGCATAATATAAATATATATAAGATCTTGAAAATCATTTTTAGATGTTTTCATTTTTTTCTGCTTTACCTTTAATTTTACTATAATTTGTTAAAGTGAATAAAGGAAGGTTTTTATATTTATTAGAATAGATTTTCTGCACATGAAAAGAAAATGTGTTTCATTTAAAATAGAATAGATGCATAATCACACTGCTATAACTAACAATTGAGGACATAATTTGAAAATAAAAAATTGATACTTGAACAACATAAAAAATATTATATTTTTCTAAATAAGAAAAATACTTTTTTCAATTAGTATATGCTTTAATGTAAAGGTACTTATAAAATAAAATCAAAACAAATGTAATTGTTATATCTTTCTGATATGTTGACTTATATGAAATTTTTCTTTTTGTCTCTAGTAAAGTTTATTGTCTAAGTTTCCATTTTATCTGATATTTATATACACACTCCAGTTTTCTTATGGTTTTGTTTGTATATCTTTTTTCCTGACAACATATTGTTGAGTTTTTACTTTTAAATCCAACCTCTGCCTTTTAATTAGGTTTCTAAAGCTATTTATATTTGATACAATATATTTATGGTTGCATTTCATTTATCATTTTACTATTTGTTTTCTGTAGGTGTCCAGTCTTCTTTTCTGTTTCTATTTTTTTAGTGCTAAATACATATTTTTGTGTATTATTTTAATTATTGTATCTTATATTTTTGAGTTTTTTTCTTAGTAGTTGGTCTAGAGATTACAATATGTATTTTAATTTATTTCAATGTAATTCATAGTAATACTATCTTGATTCTGATACCACGTAATAACTTTTCTTCATTATAGCTTCATTTTCTCTTTTCCACCATTATTGTCATATATTTATAACACAGCAGTATAATGTTGTCATAATTGCTTTATACATTCTGATTTTTTTATTATAAGAAGAAATTATAAAAAATGCATCTGTAAAATCTTTTTTATAGCCAATACTTACTATTCATGCATTTCTTCCAAAGGTCTTCAGTGCCCTCAGGTGTCATTTCCTTTTCCCTTGAAAGACTCCTCTGGCATTCACTGAATGGTAAGCACGCTAGCAATAAATATCCCCATTCTTTACTTTCCTGGAAAACCTGTATCTTACCTTCTTTTGGAAGAATAGATTTCCTGGATATAGAATTCTTTGTTGACAGTTTGCTTTCATTTTTTATTTTGTTTTATCTTTTTTAACTTCTAATGTCATCCCACTGCCTTCTGGAGTCCTATTTGATTCTGATGGTAAAGCAGTTATTGACTGCACTGAAGCTCTCCTGAACAAAATGGGTCATTTTTTTCTTGCTGCTTTTGATTTTCTTTTTCGTATTTGAATCTAAACAGATGGATTATAATGTGGCTTGCTATAACTACTATTTTGTATTTGTCCTATTGAGTTTTGTTGATTAATAGTTTTCATTAAATTTTGGAGGTCTTTTTCTAGTACTTTCACTCGTTCTTTTTTCTGTCATTCAGAACATGCTGTTGAGTCTCTTTTCATTCAGTCTTTTTCACTTCAGTTTTTGTACTCTTTGATACTAGAACTCTTATTTGTTTATTTTTCATAAATTCTATGTTCTTATTGAATTTTTTATTTGTTGATCCATTAGCATCATATGCCATAATTTTTCTGTTAATTTTTACAGTGGTTTACTTATTCGAACACATTTAACATGGCACATTTGAAGTCTGTTTCCACTATAATCAGCACTTGTAGGTACTCATGGACAGTTTCTACTGGCTTTTTTTCAATTCTCAAAAATGTCTCATGGTTTTCTATTTATTTGCATCTCATAAATGTTTAATACCAGGTTTTTTTACAAATAAATTTTATCTATAGAAAATAATATCCATATCTATATGTATCTATTATATTACTGTATATATTATAGCATCTCTAGATTTTAAAAATTTGCTCCATTGGTAGCTGACAGTTTTGGTTGTATATTTCTTTATTTTGTTTTTTAAAACTTGCCTGGACATAACCTGTGACATATGTCTCCATTGTAATATATGATCACTCATGTCTCTGCTCAGAATTTTTGAATTATCTTTGTTTTGTTTTAATTTGGCTTCCGAGAAGGTGGCCCTGCATCTGAGTAATTTGGAGATCATTGAATGATCGCCAAGAAGGTATTCTTAACTACTTGAACAAGTAAGGTTTCTGTCCTTGGCAGATGGACCTGAGTGTGGGTAAGAAAATTCATTCAATGGTCAGGCCATTTTCAAGTTGCCCAAATTTTACTTTTCCCTCTAGTCCTTTTTAAATCTTCTCAACATGTGCATGTGGTCACAGGATTGACCAGGAATGTTCAAGTATCTTGGAACTCTTCTAGTATCAGCTGGACACATGCACAGATTCAGCTGGAAACATACTTGGCCCAGGTACTTCTCAGGCTAGTAAAGCCACAGAATTGTCTCTTACCTGTTTGCTTGCCTTCAAGAAGTTATTTCCACTAACAATATCTTTTTATTGTTATTCAAGTACAGTTGTCTCAATTTTTCCACCCCGACCCCCACTCCACCCATCCCCACCTCCTACCCTCAATCCTGCCCTCTCTTTGGCTTTGTCCATGTGTCCTTTATACATGTTCCTTGATGATCCTTACCCGTTTTTCCCTCCATTATCCCCTCCCCTCTTACCTCCTCATTACTGTCAGTTTGTTCTTTATTTTAATGTCTCTAGTTATATTTCACTTACTTATTTGTTTTCTTGATTAGTTTCCATTTATAGGTGAGATCATATGGTATTTGTCTTTCACAGCCTGGCTTATTTCATTTAGCACAATACCCTCCAGATCCATCCATGTTGTCACAAAGGGTAGGAGTTCCTTTTTTCTTCTGCTGTGTAGTATTCCACTGTGTAAATGTACCATAATTTTTTAATCTACTCATTTACTGATGGGCACTTAGGTTGCTTCCAGCACTTGGCTATTGTAAATTGTGCTACTATGGACATTGGGGTGCATAAGTTCTTTTGAATTGGTGTTTCAGGGTTCCTAGGGTATAATCCCAGCAGTGGAATTGCTGAGTCAAAAAGCAGTTTCATTTTTAGTTTT